>JAJOZX010003758.1:200000-215000 GCA_023014485.1 Bathynomus jamesi | reverse complement strand
TTCTGAAATTGCCGTGCACAGAAGTTTCGAGGGTAGCCTCTGCGCGCGAAGGTAGGTCCTCATGAGGAGCAGACCCCGTCGGTTGATGAGAGAGAGGTAGTTGCATTCTGCTTGGAGGTTAGAAGCTGGGGAGGAGCGGAAGGCACCGGTGGAGAGGCGGAGGCCCCTATTAAGTACTGGGTCCAAGATTCGGAGGAAAGTGCTGGAGGCAGATCCATATACAACACTTCCGTAGTCCAGCTTTGACTGGACCATGGAAGTGTAAAGACGGAGGAGGGAGCGTCGGTCAGTGCCCCAGTGGTATGGGAAAGGTGGTCTAGGAGAGCGAGGGGACATTAGGGTGTGTTTTTCAGGTGCCTGAGGTGGGGAATCCAGTTAAGCCGTCGTTCAAAGGGCATGCCCAGGAACCGCGCGGTGGGCACTATTTCGAGGGGCTCGCCGTATAGCGTGACCGATGGGACAGGAATGGCCGTGGATCTTCTTCTGCTGAAGACCATGCTTTTAGTTTTGGAGGTGGACAGGCGGAAACCAACTGATGTCGCCTACCCGATGGATGGCGAGCTGAATTTGTCGTTGGACGACGGGCAGTTCCCACCCCGCGAACCATATCACAACGTCGTCCGCGTAGATGAAGGAACAGATGGTGGGTGGAAGAGATTTTGCTAGTGTGTTCATAACGATTGAGAAGCATATGACACTGAGGATACTTCCCTGTGGGACCCCGTCCTCTTGCTCAGAGGTGTCTGAGAGGACTGAGCCCACCCGTACTTGAAAGGTCCGGGAGAAGAGGAAGCCATTGATGAAGGTCGGCGGGGCTCCGACGAAACCCAAATTTTGGAGCTGACTGAGAATTATACGTCGATGGGTGGTGTCGTAGGCCTTCTGGATATCGAAGGAAGTGGACAGGACAAACTGTCTCCTATTGAAGGTGTTCTGTATATCTTGGCTGAGGAGCAGGAGGGGTCTGTAGCGGAACGAAACTGTCTAAAACCAGACTGGGTAGCCGGAAGGAAGTCGTTGTTTTCAAAGAGAAAGGAGAGTCGCGCAGCGATAATTTTTTCAAAGATTTTACAAGCGCAGCATGTTAGTGCGATTGGTCTATAGTTAGTGGGGTCGAGGGGGTCTTTGCCGGGTTTGGGAATAGGTATTACATGGGCCTCTTTCCACCGGGAGAAGAAAGTACCCTCGATCCATATACGGTTGTAGAGATCTTGTAGGAACAGTTGCATAGTAGGATGGATGTGTTGTATCATAGAGTAGGGGATGCCGTCCGGGCCAGGTGAAGGAGACCGTCTAGGGGCCAATTCCGCCTGTAGCTCTCGCATGGTGAACAGCCGATTGTAAGGGTTGTTATTATTTTTTTTATTGGGTTCAAAATCCCAGCTGAGCCGTGAACGGCCAAGCTCTGAAGGGCCATTTCAACCTACAGCCCAAGTTAAGCTAGATTAAAAACTTACGGACTTGGAGGTCCTACCTCAGGGATGCTGACTCGATGTGGGCCTACCTTAGGCCTCAGTTGCATGAATTACGATAAAAAACAAAAGGGGCACTATTTATGGTCTTCTTTCTAAACCTTGCAACAACAACACAACCTGCACTATTGTACGATGCAACAATCTTGTATCTAAACAACCAAACTGAATTGCAAGAGAGCTCTCTATAAGACCACACCCTGTAAGTACCGCTTTCCACAAACGAGTAGAAAAGACGCGCAGCGCCCCAAAAATGATGCCACAAGAGTGCCCAAACAATGATGCCACAAGAGCCCAAGTATGCTAGCTCTAAATTAAGTGAATTTTTCACTAACCTTACAAGTATGAGATGGATATATATACACCTTAACTTAATATATACAAGCAATGCTGCATCAATCAGCTTAGTCATCATATCGCCTTGGGACAACAATAGTTCTTCCTCTTCTAGATTTTCTAACACTCCCCACTGAAGAGGCATTGTTGTCATTACCTTCTGCAAGTTTAGCCGAGCCTTCTCCATGAGGCTGTAACTCAAATGTTTCATCTTGACTATCCGTGTTTTTGCTGATTTCTAAAGCATAGAGTTTTTGTATAGGTCTCTAATTTTCCTCCTGAAGTCTTTACCAGTGCAGACCTAACTAAATTGTCTTTGCCAACAAACCGTTCTCTCGGAAGTGGAGCCACCTTTTCATAATAAGGCTTTGCACTCCAACGCTTGCAAACCACACATTTATGCAAGACCTTTTTTACTACTTGTCTAATTTTGGGAGTCCAAAACTGTTGTCTGATCTCTATTTATCACTTCTCTAACTCCAACATGTAACAACTTATGATGAGTATCCAGGATCAAAAGTTCCACAAAGTGCCCCCCAGAAGGTAGCAAAATTGGATGTCTTTTCTCCTCTGGAAGCCCAGAAAACTGGTCTACCCCCTACTCTCAATAAATCCTGATCCAAAAACACATCCAAACCCTTGAGAGCAGAATGTGTTGGTAGAACACGTAATAGATGGCCGGTGAGCAATTCCCCCTCTTCACCAAATTTTTCCTTCTGCACATATACCACCCAGTATTGCCTGGCTTGCTGAATCTCCTTACTGTTCAGAATTCCTTCCCTTCTTGTTTCTCTCTTAATATTGTTGGTAAATCTATATACCCATGCTGTCACTCTTAACAACCTTTTCAGACTGCTAATGTCCTGAAGCCTCAATATGGGGTCCTGCTGCATAACTTGACAACTGTTCACAGTGCATTTTCTCATTTCACTCACCCATTCTTCTTAAGCCTGGCATTCTACTACAATAGGCTGATTAGGCCAGTTTTCGCTTCCAAGTTTTAGCCACTCTGGCCTATTCCACCACAAACTTGACTATGCAAGATCTTTCACTGAAATTCCTCGTGTTGGTAAATCAGCTGGGTTTTGGGTGCCTGGACAATGCTTCCATTGCTTGGGATCTGTGTGGTTGAATTTCCTCCACCCTATTGGCAACAAATGGTTTCCATTTCCTTGCCTGGCTTCTTAACCAGTGTCAAACTATAGTGGAGTCTGTCCAATAATAGCTTGGAATTTCATAGAGGGCCAAAGACACTTGCACTGTAACTGCAAGCCGACTAGCAATAACTGCACCCATCAATTCCAACCTTGGAACAGAAAGCCTTTTCAAAGGTGCTACTCTGCTCTTTGCAGCAACCAACCTGCAACTTACTTCCTCTTGCAATGTGCCTCTAATATAAATACAAGTTGCATAGGCTTCCTCACTTGCATCACAAAAGATGTGCAGCTCCAAATTGTCTGGACTATTGTTCAACTCTCCAAAGTACCATCTTGGGATTTCAATGTCTCCAAGATGTGCCAATTCTTTGAACCAATATTTCCACCTTACCACCATATGATCAGGTAACTCTTGGTCCCAACCAAGTCCAATTTCCCAGAGGCTCTGAAACCAAATTTTTGACTTTATCACAAATGGAGCCAGGAATCCAAGAGGATCAAAGACCTTTGAAGCCAAACTAAGAGCTGTACGTTTTGTCCACCTTGTCTCATTCTCAGCCTGTGAAAAATGCTCTGTATGAATTGGTCCACAATTAACCCACCCCTTATTTCTCCAGTCTAACTTTAGAGTAGATCAAGTCTAGCCTAGAGGGGTCAGCCTAGAGATTCCGGAAATGGTCCAGAGCGGGCAGATAAATTGAGGTCCACAGTAGGATTCCTCACCAAACTAGGTTAGGGCAATCTACCTTTACCTTTGTTAAGCTATGAGTTGATGCTGGGTCTTAGGCCACAATGTAGGCCTAAGTTGTCTGACCCAGCTTAATTTAATGAATCTACGTAAACCTGGGTTAAAAACACAATTAGTCACTTACTGCTAGTTATTAGAGAGTCCCTTCTTCCGTCCTGGTTTAACTGTTAAGAGCGTACTTGCTGGTGGGGATCTTTTTCGTTGTCTGTTCTCGTCCCTTCTCCAGTTCCGTCCTCTCGCCCTGTTCCTCGTTTTCGTTCTCCTTTGTTCTCCTTTTCGCGGGGCTTTTTCCACCAGCGTCGTGTTGGTTTTTTCCTCGGTTGGTTGATCGGTAATGTATATCTATTACCGAGCACGCTCTTGTCACACAGTATATAAATACTAGTGTGGAGAATAACTCTGGTGAGCAACCAATTGGTTTCATCCACCCGGTTATTGACATAAAAGGAATTTAATAATTGTTAGATTAACTACCTACCTACTCAGTGAACCATTTTCGTTACCTCCCAACTACCCACTCATCAGTTTTCCATAAGCCAGCTCTACTAAAGATTTCCCATGGAAGGTAAACAAATCCTCTCCTTGCTGCCAAACAATGCCTAGCACTTTTGCGTCTATTGCCCACAACTCCTTAATACCAGAATCCTCAATACTTTCTGCTGCATCAGGTACTACACAGGACTGACTCATAAACTCTTGTAATTGAGAATGATTGGTCTGCCATTTTCTAAGCTCCATGCCAGCCTCCCTCATTATAGCTCTAGCCTCCATGAATATCTGGTTAGCCATTTCTGTATTATCCACAGAACACAGCAAATCATCAACATAAAAATTTTTCCTTATGTGTTCAATAGTGTTAGGATAGACTTCAGAATATTTCTTAAAATGGTACTGCATAGTAGCTGCCAACAGAAATGGACTAGAGCTGAGGCCAAACAACACTGACTTCATTCTATATGCTTGAACCTTCGGTTCATTTTCCAACAAGTCTTTCGTATCCACCCACAGATACCTTACTGCATCTCTGTCCTCTGGTTTTAACTTTATCCGCAAAAAGACTTGCTTCACATCTGCAGTCAATGCTACTCTACCAAACCTGAAACTCAGTAATAAGGAAAACAAATCTGCATTTAAATTTGGCCCAGCATCCAAACAGTCATTCAAGGACACACCATCTTTGTCCTTGGCTGAGCCATCAAAAACTACCCTCAGTTTGGTGGTGGTTTTGTCTCGCCGTACCACTGCATGGTGTGGCAGATAATGTGCCTACTGGCTCACCAACTCACCTTGCACCCTTTCAGCATAGCCCTCCCTTACATAGCTTAGGATGGCCTCATTGTATTCAATTAACTCCTCATTTTTTCTTAGCCTGTACAATGAAGTCTCCAACCTCCGATTAGCTAGCTGAAGGTTTGAACCGGGTTTGCAAGAATCCTTCCAAGGGAGGCCAACTTCATAGCAACCATCTCTAAACCCAATCCCATTTTCAAATTGCTCTAAAACATCACTGTTCACTGTACTTGCCTGTTTGTTCTTTATGCCAATGGATTCAAGTTCCCAAAACGCTTTCAAATGCCTTTCCAAACCATGGCCGTTCTCCTCAATCTTAACAAAAAGAGCTTTAACTTCCATTTCATTGCAATAGCTACCATGTAGCATCCAGCCTAGCTTACTTTCAGTAGCTACTGGGCCTCGAGATGTGCGGACAATATTACCAGTGATGAAGTCCCAATAATAGTCAGCTCCAATCAAAAGACTAATATCTTCTGTTCCTTCAAACTTATTATTGCCCAAATTAATTCCTTTAACTTGCAATTCTTGGACACATGCCATATCTAAACAAGTAGTGACTGGAGCACAAAGTTCCTCAATCTCTACAGCTTGGACCTTGATAGTGGGACTTTGTGGTAATAACCCCTTAACCAGAACTTCTACCTTCTTAACTTTGGTTCGGTTTTGAACGGAACCCCCAAACCCAGAAATTCTTAAATTTTCCCTCTTAAGTTCTTTAAACTTCAATTTTCTGGAAATTCTGGTCTTAATAAAGCTACACTGGCTACCACTATCAAACAACTCTTACAGTAGCTTCTCCATCATTCCCAATTAATAAGGCTGCAGCTGTTTGCAATAATCCCCCTTTACTTTTACTCCTTTCATAGCAGTGGCATGTGCCACTGATGTCTCTACTTCTGGGGTAGGCCTACTAGGAGTGTTTTCACACAATAATGGCTGATGCCTGCCATGACATTTTTTGCACAAAATTTTAAACTTACAAAACCTTGCTCTGTGACCTTTCAAAAAACATTTAAAACATGCTGTGGACTTAGTTACCCTGTCCTTTCTCTCCTCAAAAGGTAAAGCCTCAGCTACCTCACATTTATATGACTTGTGGTTGCCTTCGCAAAATATGCATTCCTTGATTCCCTTTAATTTATTCTCAGAGGATGCATGTAGAGCTGACACTGTACCTGGGCTATTCCTTTTTGTAGAAACCTCGGTGCTGTGCCTGCCTTTGTTCCCTTGTTTAACATCCCACTGTGCAAACTCAATTCATTCTCGTCTTGCTAATTCTGTGCCTAAAAGACTCAACATCTGCTGAAGGGGGATGTAAGGGGTTCCAAAAAACCTTAGCCCCCATTTGCAGCTTACATGTTTACTTATATCGAAATAGTTTTTAGTGATTACAAAAATATATAAAATTCTTTATTTATTGCAGGTATTAAAATTACTCTAACTGATAAAGTGATAATATAATGGCTTCTCAATTAATTGGTGATTCGGAGAGGCAACGTGTGATAGATCGCATACGAGCAATAACATTTCGGGAAGCTCGTGATGTTGGAGCCACCTTTATAACACGTTCATGGGTTGCCAAAAAGTTGCGAAGCAGTGAGGACTTCGTCAAAAGAAATTGGAATAAAACTTTGGATGAATGTGAAATGGATACAACCAAATCTGGGCGCCCAAATTTGCCACTCTCTCAGAAAACAAAGGACATCATTGAAAGCGGTACACGTAAGCGGAAAAACAGCTGTGCTAAACTTTCTAGAGAGATCGAAGGGTTGAGAGGAAAGATCGTTAGTGGTGAGATCATTCGACTGTACCGTCATAGGCAAGATTTAAAGCCTTGGCATGAACTTCCAAAGCCAAGAAAAACTCAACTTAACATCGATGACAGAATGTGGTTTGCCCATTATCTTGAAGATTGGGATGTGGATGATTTCATGCATTTAGCTGTCTCCGATGAATTTTTTGTTTACGTAACACGTCGGCCCAACTACCAAACTGATCGAGTGTGGGCCACAACACCAGATGAAGTCGATGACAATGAACATTATCGCGAATTATTAAAAAGTCCAGACTGTGTTGGTGTGTTTGTTTTGTTCACTGCAAAGAAGCTCATGTGGGTGCTGAAGCCAAATGGTCAGAGTTGGGATGGACAGTATTTTCGTGATATTATTCTATCCCAGCATGTCATTCCTTTTCCAAGAAACCCAAACAATGTTATGGATGTCGATCAGGTCACACTTCTGCACGATAAGGCCCCCTGCTTTAAGGCATTAGCCACTCAACAGTTGTTGCGGAACCATGAGATCGATTTCTTTGGAAATGAAGAATGGCAGGAAATTCTCCTGACCTGAACGTCTGTGAACACATTGGATCAGTTATAAAGGACAAGGTTGAATGTCTCTTGTTTCAAGAACCTGCAGCAAATCGATTTTCGAAGGATACAATGACGCAACACATTGAAACTGTTTTAGCAAATTTGCGTAACGATCAAGATCTATTCACGTCACTTTTGGCAAGCTACCCAAAGCGAATTCAGGCTGTCTTGGAAGCCAATGGCGGGAACACCAAGTTTTAATTGTTTCTCATTAAATGCAGGATTAATTCTCTTTTGTAAGGTATGTTTAGTTTTACTGTACCTCTAATGGTTTAGGCCATGGGCGGGGGGGGGCTAAGGTTTATTGAGCCCCGTACACATGTTCTGTAGAGTGTACCCTACTTAATTCAAGCAAAATTGAGCTAGGCAATTTAGACTCCAGTATAGTAACCAACATTATACCATACCTTTCCATTCCTACACCCAAGTTGTCCAGGGACCTAGTTCTAACTTCAAATTCATCATATAACTGCCGTAACTCCTTGACATTATTGGGATTATTAACAGGATGTATAGCTAAAAGTTCACGGAGGTGGCTTTTAATTAAGATCTCCTGCTTACCAAACCGTTTCTTTAATATATCCCAAGCCACATTATAATTAGCCTCTGTTAATGCTAATCCTGCTATTGTCTTTGCTGTCTCCCCTTCCAAGAGGGACTGCAAATAATTAAACTTCTCCACCGCACTTAACACTTCACTAGAATGAACTGCTGATTCAAAACTGTCTGCCCATCCTTGCCATTCCTGAATACTCCCAGAAAATGTTTTGAGTACAAGCCTCGGTAATTGAACTGCAGATCTGTTAACTTAACTTCACAAACACCATTTGTTGAGGGTTGTGTTTCATTATTAGACCTGGTCTCTAACTGTATTGAGCTGCTAAACTCTTTTGCTCGGTGGCATGCTTTAATTATATCATCAATAATCTCTTCAAAGTAAATTATGTTATTTCTATTTCATCCTCTTCTATAAGAGCCTCAATTTTAATATTTACTTCACTTAGAGCAACCTTTTTAGTTTCTAATATGGAAAGCTGCGCAGTCACTGAGCTTAAATCCTCTTGCTCTATGGCAGAATCTATAGTGGCAATGACCTTTGTAGGCGTTTCTCCATTTTTTAAACTTGTTCAATTCAGCTGCACTCATCTTCAATGCAAACAACAACTGGGTTCAATGCCAAATAAGCTGAATTGGCAAAAATACTTAGCCAAACTGATCAAACGCAAATTTTGCTTTTTTCAAATAAACTGAATTGCTTGGTTGGGGTACTGACCAACCACCAGTATGGAATACCAAATTTTCCACCCAAGTAACTGGCGCACCGAAGTCTGCAACCTTCGCCTACGAATAATAAACCAAAATTAACCAAACCGGTAAAAATGTAGGCCCAAAACAACGACAGACGAGAGGCCAAGTTTCGCAATTGGGCGACCAAACTTTCTACCCTGGGACCTTAACTCAATTATGCTCAACCCGTTTAGGCCTAACTTGGGCTACAATTTGCACAATCAGAACTTTGTCGAAAAATAGTCACTGACTCACTCTTGGGCTAGAATCCGGTTCGAAGGACCATGTTGTTATTTTTTTATTGGGTTCAAAATCCCAGCTGAGCCGTGAACGGCCAAGCTCTGAAGGGCCAGTTCAACCTACAGCCCAAGTTAAGCTAGATTAAAAACTTACGGACTTGGAGGTCCTATTAGGTCCTACCTCAGGGATGCTGAATCGATGTGGGCCTACCTTAGGCCTCAGTTGCATGAATTTAAGATAAAAAACAAAAGGGGCACTATTTATGGTCTTTCTAAACCTTGCAACAACAACACAACCTGCACTATTGCACGATGCAACAACAATCTTGTATCTAAACAACCAAACTGAATTGCAAGAGCGCTCTCTATAAGACCACACCCTGTAAGTACCGCTTTCCACAAACGAGTAGAAAAGACGCGCAGCGCCCCAAAAAATGATGCCACAAAAGTGCTCAAACAATGATGCCACAAGAGCCCAAAAATGCTAGCTCTAAATTAAGTGAATTTTTCACTAACCTTACAATTATGAGATGGATATATATACACCTTAACTTAATATATACAAGCAATGCTGCATCAATCAGCTTAGTCATCATATCGCCTTGGGACAACAATGGTTCTTCCTCTTCTAGATTTTCTAACAGTTGTCGAGGGATGGTGAGTAGCTCTTGTTAGGGGCCGCAGCGTGGGGGCTGTCTGTGGAGAAGATGGCAACGAAGGTAGATGCTAGAAGATTCGCCGCCGGCCTAGGTTCATTGAGAAGCCCGTCATTAGTTCTACAGATCTAGAGAAGCTAAGGCTAACAAAGACCCTAAGATCCACTCTCAGGTTAGCCCGAGAGAAAGGAGAGAGTAGGGGGTTAAAAGAAGAGAATAAGGAGTTAAGTTCGGAGGACCTGGGGTCGGAAAGGGACATGTCGTCTCTCGACACTCCGTACCTTCTTCCAGATGGTAGCTGATGGTGTGGAGGAGGTGATACCTGACACAAAGGTACGCCAGGAAGCTCGGCGCGCTTTCTTCATCGCACAGCGAGCAACGGCTCTGGCCCGCTGCATCTCCATGCGATGGGCAGGGGTTCGCGTACGATAAAACCGTCGGGTAGCCCTCTTCTTGGCTCGAATGGCCTTCGCGCCCTCTGGGGTCCACCAGGGTACTCGTCGGGCTCGGGGGTAGGCAGAAGATCATGGGATGCTGGCGCTTGCTGCTGCGACAACAGTCGCCTCAAAGTAAGCAATGCATTCATCGGAAGATGGAAAGTAAGCAATCGTACAACGTGTGGAAGAGGTGTTCCGTCGAGATGAATGACAGATCTATACAGGACGGGGTGCATCTGGTGGCTTGGTTGTGTGGGAGAGCCGTCGTTGAGGCACTCGAAGGAGAGTTCAGCCATGAGGGCAATCAGGGTCGGAGCCACAAAAGTGGAGGTCGTATCTCCCCACATGGGGTGGCGACTATTGAAATCGCCCAAGAGTAGGAGGGGCCTGGGGAGTTGTTGAACGTCAACCAGGTCATCGCGGGAGACTTGGGGGTTGGGGAGGTAGATCGAGCAGACTATTGTTTGTCCAGGAAAATCCTGGCAGCAATCACCTGTAACGGGAATCTGATAGGGAGGTTGTGAAAGGGGACTGTGCGGTGGACGAGGATGGCAGCCCCCCTTCGTGTGCAGGTAGGAGACGGGGAGGTAGTGCTAGAATATCCGGTGGGGCAGGGCATTGGTCTGGTCCCCAGGATTAGCTCCTGGAGACAGACACATACCGGGCGAGCAGAGGTAATCAGGGAATTTAGGTCTTCGTAATTCGCGAAGATTCCCCTGTAGTTACATTGTAGGATCGTCGCTTTTGGAGGGCCCATTGTTTAACGAGAGAAAAGTGGAGAGGGTGAAGGTGCTAGGGAGTTCGATTGTGGATAGAGATCTAGGTTCATGATGGCAGGGGGTAAGTCGGGGGCCTGTCGGGTCGCTTGCTGTTCATTAAAGAGGGAATCGGCTGATCTGCCAACCCCAGCGGGCTGTGGGGCCGGGTCGACCGAACGGGACCGGAGGCGTGGATCGCGGCAGCTCGGGGACCGTCGCGGGGTCAAAGGGTGAGAAATCTCTAGGCAGGGTTCAGTGGTCAGGCAAGAGGGAAGAGCTCCGTTGTCCATATTGGTACCTCCCTGTCTGTCTGTGGTCTCCCGGGGTGACGACAGGGGGTACCAATAAAACTGGGTGGGTGGGGGAGAGGACAAGTCAGGGTGGCCGATGAGGGAAGGGCCGGAGGTATGAACCAGGGTGTTCTCGTGGTCGGGTGGAGAAGATGGCACCAGGGGGTAAGGGTAGATCGATGAGGCTCGGGGTGGCCGAGGTTATCCTGGTCACACCATGTAGGCGTGCCAGTGCCGCGTCCACTGGATCTTCGGATGTGGGGTTATCTGCTCCGTGTCTAGCCCTAGGTGGTGGCTCGTGTAAGGCAGCTACGACTGTCAACATCTGCGGGGGTGAGTGAGAAGATAAGAGGGTCATCTTAAGGGGTGTAGGAACTCGAATTCTTTTTGTAGATTTAGGAGAAGAGAGGGAGGTTTGTTGGATGGTCGGCGTGTCTGGAGATTCAGCCCGGCGTCTCCGCCTCGTTGATTTACCTCGGGAGCTAGGTTTGGGTGTGTTCTCAGAGTGCGGTGAGAGCGGGGCTCTTCGCGGACGGGAACCGAGATTCCCGATTCCAGAGTTCTGGAGATGCATGGTGAGGAGGTATGGGAGGAGGACAGGCGGTTGGTGGGGAGGCATGGGGGAAGGTATGGTAGGAGGACAGGCGGTTGCCGGGTCCGGCGTGGTGCCCGATCGGGAAGGGGGATTAGCAATCGAAGGGGATTTGAGTGGCGGATCTGGAAGGCGCGCGAGGGAACTGAGCCGAGGGCAGCGGCATAAGAGAGACCCAGCTTCACCTCCCGACTCCGCACCCTGTCTCGCCCCTCTCGGAGGCTGGTGAAGTCCGCCACCCGTAGGGCCCGGACCTCCTTCTCAAACTTAAAAAAAGATACATTCTTGAGACGAAGAAGGATGTGTGCCGGCAGTTTGGGCATTTAGGCCAGTTGGGACATCATTCTGGGTGGGCGATATCGCCGCAACGGACGCACAGTTGTTGTGGCTGTCGGCATACCGAACTGACGTGCCCGAACTTATTGCATTTAAAGCAATGGATCGGGTCTGGAATGTATGGACGGACCGAGAACTCACATGACGCGCGGTTTCCCATGCCCCACACAATACGACCGGGAGGAACTATAGTATTGAAAGTGAGGCGGCGGCGCGGGATGGGGGGAGGAGGTACCTCCTTGACGAGACGTGAATCGATGAGCCTTAATGATACCCTAGGGTGTGAGTTCTTCTAGTAACTCATTCTCTGGTATCAACAATAAACAGGTAGCGAAAATAGTGCCCTGACTCTGGTTCAGGCGAGGGTGCGGGGAAACGGTCACCGAACATCCGAGGATTTCTGTAAGGGAGAGTAGGGCATTCGTTTCTTTCAGAGTTCGACGGTAGAACCCAGAAGTAGGGCGAATAACTAAAAATTTGTGGATACTGGGTAGGGATAGGGAAGCTGTTGATTCGAGGTGGACTGGGACATCTAGTGGTCGATAGGACGGACGTGAGCACCAACTTCCCGGTCCGTGGCGGGGCTCTCTCCGTGGAGAGGCGGGTCGATGGCGGGTGAGAGGGACATACGGAGAGAGCGAGAGGCCTGGTTTTGGGGGCGGGTCTTTGATGGAACCTGTTGGCTTGCCCGTAGCTGGCTGGGGACATGGGGCGGAACTCCTGCTCCAGAGGAAGTGTGTCCAAAGGCATGTTCGAGATACAGATTGCGGTCGGTAACGAGGGAGGAGAATGAGTGTTCCGCAGCCAGAGGAGGGGCGCCCCCCTCAAGACGTGGTCTTCCAGTGGTAGAGAACTGGGGGGCCTTGTCGCCCACCAACCGAGTTCCAGGACAAGTAGTAGTATCCATACGCTAATAGTTTGAAAAAAAAGACTCAGGGGACACGAGAAATTGCCTACTGGTGAGAAAGGAAGGCCGAGCGCAAACCGCAAGGGGCGGGGTACCTCGTCCCCAGGGGAGACACCGTCGGTTTAAAAACGGGGCCCCGTGATGCGAAAGTTTGCCCCCAAATGGCGCAAAAACCCCAGCCCCCCAATCCCACACACCCAACCAGATAACACAGTGACGCGTTAAGGGCGTCACCTCCGGAGGACAGTTTCTAGAGACCGTACTGGGAGCCAAGGACTTTAGTGGCTCTTAGCGCAGTCTCCCCAGTAGCCTGTCCGGCATGGGTGACCCTTCCGGGGCTAAGTCACACCACCATAGCCCACTGAGTCAACACGGGAGCCCGCCCCCACGACAAGGAAGCCACTGGCAGGGTATGTATTATATAATATATATATATATATATATATATATATATATATATATATATATATTATATATACAGGCGTCCCAAAAAAATGTATACACCCTTTAAATAATTATAAGGCAGTGTTTATTAAAATACATTTCATTTTCAAAATGTATAGAATCTACAGACATTATTTAATTGTTTTGTCAACGCCTGTTTTCAAACTGACGTCCGTTCTGGTCCAGGCACTGCTAATAACGCGAAGCAATGGAATCGCAAACATCACGAAACATTTCGTTTGGTATTTGTGTGCATTCTCGTTCAATGGCTGCTCTCAATTCAGCGACTGTTGCAGGTTTTATAGCGTAGACTTTGTCTTTTAAGTATCCCCATAAAAAAAGTCTAGTGGTGTGAGGTCTGGTGAACGCGGAGGGTATTCTACGAAACCCCTTCGTCCAATCCACATCCACATCGTGCCAATACCACTCGCAATACTCCACTCTTCGGTCCGGATCATCATCTTCATTAATAGCATGGACTAATCTTGGAATGTAACTTTTCCATTGACAGCGCTTCAAAATGCGTTGGACAGACGATTCTGAAATTCCTACCTCACGACTCGCTTGCCGCACAGATTTTCTTGGACTTTGGTGATACGTTTCCAGTACTCTTTCTTGCTTTGTGGGGCTTGTCGATGTCCGTGGTCTTCCGGAACGCTTCTTGTGGACATTCTGAACAGTTTCCATCGGCTTCAAACTTATCTCTAATTCGAGTGATGGTAAGTCGCGTTGGTGGATCTGTTTGAAACTCCCTCCTAAACTGTCTTTGCACTTCAACTGCGTTTTCACACTTCCAGTAGCATTTTAGAATGAATTTCCTTTGTTCAAAGCTTAGTCTGACTGCCATTATTAATTCTAATGGGTTTAACTTGGAAAGAAAGAAACATCAATTGAGCTATCAGCTGTTAAAGTGTGTATACATTTTTTTGGGACGCCCTGTATATATATATATACAGTGGTGGGCACCGTTAACCAAAAAGTTAACTTCGTTAACCGCTAATCCGTTAACCAAAAAGTTAACTTCGTTAACCGTTAAACATGTAACGGAAGTTACCGATAAACCGTTAACGTTAACTTTTATTATAAAAAAAATGAAAAACAATATATATAAATAATTTAATTTTCCCTCTTCTTCTCGTTCTCCATTTTGTCCATGAGATGCATGTTGCCCTTCATGAAAATTAGCATATCAAAGTTTTCATCAGACAGGGATGATCTCTTGGCCCTCAGGATGTCCTTGCCCATAGAGAACAAACGCTCCACTGCAGCACTGGAGGGGATGGCTGTGTTGAACTTGATGAACAAGTCCACCAACACTTGCTCACCCAAGAAGGCAGCATCTGTCAGCAAGTCCTTGGAGTTGGTCTCCAGCCAGGTGTTGACCAAGTTCTGGGCCTTGCCCTTGAGTGACCTGTGGCTTCTGCTGCTCTCTTTTGTCTGGATGACAGCACTGAAGTCATCGTCATCCTCCTCCTCCTCGTTGTTGACATGAGAATTGAAATCTTACCTGATCAGTTTTATGGTTCTTGAAATGTATCAAGGAGACTACTAATAAGGTACTGACAGACATATTATAAATATACATGACTTACTTGACAACGATTATTTTTAAATATTCACTAGCACAAACATGTTGCGCAAGAGACAGACTGCAAATGAAATGAATGTAGTTATTTG
>JAJOZX010003758.1:177500-197500 GCA_023014485.1 Bathynomus jamesi | reverse complement strand
AAAAAAATTATATATATACACGGTGAACCAAAAGTAGGTGGACAGTAGGTTGAATACGGTTTGTGTTATATTATATCAAATATTATAACTAAATTTATTTAAATTTTATTTTGTATTATAGTATACAAAAAAATTAAATATGTATTCTCAAAATAAACGTTATCATTTACTGTCCATATATATATATATATATATATATATATATATATATGAATAGAAACGACATAAGTGTTAAGGAACGTCTCTGCACACGAGGAGGAGAGATAACGAATAATGAAAAATGAGGCGAACCGCCCGGGAATCGAACCCAGGGCCTTCCAATTGCCGGTTGGATGCTCTACCATTATGCTACGGACCTCACTCAATCACAAATCGAAATTCTCCCACATAGGGCAGAAACCAATGCCCTGAGAAGGCACCCTCGCAAATCGTGAATATGCGCATATAACTGCAATGACCGCGCAATATATAAATGAATAGAAACGACATAAGTGTTAAGGAACGTCTCTGCACACGAGGGGAGAGATAACGAATAATGAAAAATGAGGCGAACCGCCCGGGAATCGAACCCAGGGCCTTCCAATTGCCGGCAATTGGAAGGCCCTGGGTTCGATTCCCGGGCGGTTCGCCTCATTTTTCATTATTCGTTATCTCTCCTCCTCGTGTGCAGAGACGTTCCTTAACACTTATGTCGTTTCTATTCATTTATATACTGCGCGGTCATTGCAGTTATATGCGCATATTCACGATTTGCGAGGGTGCCTTCTCAGGGCATTGGTTTCTGCCCTATGTGGAGAATTTCGATTTGTGATTGAGTGAGGTCCGTAGCATAATGGTAGAGCATCCAACCGGCAATTGGAAGGCCCTGGGTTCGATTCCCGGGCGGTTCGCCTCATTTTTCATTATTCGTTATCTCTCCTCCTCGTGTGCAGAGACGTTCCTTAACACTTATGTCGTTTCTATTCATTTATATACTGCGCGGTCATTGCAGTTATATGCATATATATATATATATATATATATATATATATATATATATATATATATATATATATATATAGAAAGTAGGGAAATGGATATAATTTCCTTAATGAGCGGCGGCAAGTCGTTACATTACAAGGAGTATCTTCATCGGAATCAGAAGTCCTCAGCTCAGAACCACAAGGAACAGTATTAGCTCCAGTCCTCTTCATAATCATGCTAACTGACATAGATGAGGACGTTACCAGAGACAGCACAGTAACATCCTTTGCGGATGACACAAAGTTCAGTAGAAAAATAAGAAACCCAGAAGATATAGGATCTCTACAAACCGACATGAACAAAATCTACAAGGGACGGAAGACAACAATATGAAGTTTAACACAGAAATTTCAGCTGTTACGGTACGGAAAAAGAGAGGACCTAAAATCCACGGAATATTATAACCTAAAACGACAGGAAATTTAGAGAAATTCTAGAGCAAAAGATTTAGGGGTTGTAATGACAGATGATGCGAAATTTGAAACACAAAATAAGATAGCAGTAAACAGAGCAGAGAGAATAACGGGACAGATATTGAGAACCTTTAAACGAAGGGGATAGGAATGTAACGATTCCTCTACTGAAAACCCTGATCATACCCAAATTGGAATACTGGTCGGTCCTAACATCCCCATATAAAAAAGAAGACATTAGACAGCTGGAAGGGATCCAGAGAAGCTTCACTGCCAAGATCAACGGGTGCAAAGAACTAAATTACTGGGAAAGGTCACGCGAACTAGACCTATATTCACTGGAAAGGAGGGGGGAGGAGAGAGAGAGAGAGAGAGAGAGAGAGAGAGAGTTACAAGGAGTTACAAGGAAAAGAAGTACCTCAAAAGGCCTTGCGGCCCATACCGAGGAGGTACCAATGGCAACGGGTGCCAGGGAAAATTTTGTCTTTCAACTATGCTAGCAGTAGTAGAAAACTGGATAGAAAAGTAGAAGGCTCTCTCCCCACCCTCCGCTCCCTCCCTGCCAGAGGCAGGTACGGAAAAAGGTTGAAGAAAATACCTTGACCCTGGAAAAGTAGCCAAGGAAATTTTACAGGAAAGTGGAGAATATATAAATAGCTCTATATTTAGCTTGCTCACAGAGACACCGAGCAAGCGAACTCCTGCAGAGTTTTCTGAGGTTTTAATCTTAAACTATGAGTGTGTTCTGTACTTTGTCTAGCCTATTTTTAAACAGATTTACACTTTGACTGGAAACATCCTCTGAGGGAAGTTGGTTCCAGATATCAACTATTTTACAGGAAAAGAAATTTCCGCAGACTGAGAGAGGGAGAGGGAGAGGGAGAGGGAGAGGGAGAGGGAAGGGAGAGGGAGAGGGAGAGAGAGAGAGAGAGAGAACCATTATTTACACTTGGAAAATAATGGAGAAACTAGTCCTTAATCTTACTCTGAACCCTATAACTCCCCAAACAACGATGGAAAGTAGAAACGGTAGACTGTGTCGTATTCCCAAAATAAAGGCGAGACCATGAAAGAAAATAGTTTTGTGGGGAGAGGACCAAAAACTGCTTAATCAGCTGCCTAAAGACCTAAGAAACACGAAGGGAGTTGCTGTGGACATCTTCAAAAGAAGATTAGACGCCTGGCTCGGAACAATCCCCGATGAGCCGGGCGTACTGGCTATGTGAGGTGGAGAGCACAAGAAACCAACTCACTACTTCACCAGGCCAACTCGAGGAGGGGCAAGCTTGATCTTCGCGAAATGAGGAATCATCGCGCGGAACCTTTGTAAGGTTGTAAAGGTAAGGTTATATATATATATATATATATATATATATATATATATATATACAGGGTGGGCGGAAAGTTGCTCCCTATTTTGGATTGGTAAAAAAATACGTATATTATCCATTTATTTCAGAAGAAATAATATGAAAAGGTAGGCATACATGGTAGGTTTTCTCTAAAATTCAATGTGGGCTCCAACTCTTTCCACCAGCTTCTGGAGCCGCCCAGGAATGGCGTCCACTGACTTTAGCAGGAACTCCGGCGGGATGGAGGACATGACTTCCCGAATTCGGTCCTCCAGTTCTTCCAATGTCCTCGGTTTGGTGCAGTAGACTTCTTCCCTTTACCCACCCCCAAAGAAAGAAGTCGCACGGTGTCAAGTCGGGGCTCCTGGCTGGCCATTGTTGTCCGTGAGTGGCTGGATGCCCACTTCCCTGGGCGTTGGATGGGTCGTCGTGGTCCACATCAATGGCCAGCCAGGAGCCCCGACTTGACACCGTGCGACTTCTTTCTTTTGGGGTGGGTAAAGGAAGAAGTCTACCGCACCAAACCGAGGGAGGACATTGGAAGAACTGGAGGACCGAATTCGGGAAGTCATGTCCTCCATCCCGCCGGAGTTCCTGCTAAAGTCAGTGGACGCCATTCCTGGGCGGCTCCAGAAGCTGGTGGAAAGAGTTGGAGCCCACATTGAATTTTAGAGAAAACCTACCATGTATGCCTACCTTTTCATATTATTTCTTCTGAAATAAATGGATAATATACGTGTTTTTTTACCAATCCAAAATAGGGAGCTACTTTCCGCCCACCCTGTATATATATATATATATATATATATATATATATATATATATATATATATATATATATCCCGGTTTTCGCAAGAGCTATGTTCCTCAGACTCATTACAAATAGCGAAATTGCGAATAACGAATCATTTTTCCCATACAAATACATGTTTTATCGGGGGATGCGTTCCGGTGGCCATTTTTCAGAAGGTAAGATGTTTGGATATGTTCCCATACGATATATAAAAGCAAGTATAAAACACAAATACAGACCTGTATTAGCATAGTAAGTTATGAATAACATCAATAAAAGAATAAACATACCTGTACTGTACTTTTATTTTCTCAAACCACCCACGACTCGCACTGAAAGTTTCACCACCACTGCTCTCACCTTCACCAACGACTTCCTTCCTCACATCTCGCCACAAAGAGATGCCTGCGATATGGGCATGCTGCACTGCATTTGGTAGCAGGCGGAATTGTGAATTATTTTTTCTCTTATCTGCCATTGCGAATAACGGAGCTGGGTTTGCGAATAGCGGAATTTGGTGTCAAAAAATATATTACTAAGCGAAACTATGAATAACGGTCTATATATATATTTTTTTTTTAACTGCAAAAAAACAGTATAATTACTGTAAAAAACGACGCTTGTGTAGAAGAGCGTCCGCACATGAGAAAGAACGAACATATATACAGGGTGTCCCATAAGTCCGGCATCATAGGAGAAATTCATATTTTTCTATTTCTACAAACCATAATTCATATTTTTCTTATGCTCGGGATGCCAATTTCCCGTCCACCATTCTGTTCAGTGACGAGGCTGTTTTTTATGGAAATGGTGAGATAAATCGACAGAACACCGGCTACTGGTCTCAAAACAACCCTCACTGGTATACCTCTTCAAAGGAACAAGGTGCATCTCGGGTGATGGTATGGTGTGGTATTTGGAAGGATCGCATCATAGGCTCCCTCTTTTTCGATGAACATGTCACTGGAGGCACCTATCTACGTATGCTCAAGGAAGCAGCACTTCCCAGTGTCTCGAACGAAGAAAGAAATTTCCCAACATGGTTCCAGCAAGACGGCGCTCATGCACATTACAGCACCCAAGTAAGGGAATACCTGTACCAACAATTCCCTGGTCATTGGATAGGACGTCGAGAACCTGTGGAATGGCCAGCTAGAAGCCCGGATCTCACGCCACTAGAATTTTATCTCTGGGGCCACTTGAAAGCGCTGGTATACGAAGAGAAAATTAGGTGTGTTGAACATTTGCGGAAGCGCATTATTGGGGCATGTAACACCATTACTCCTGACATCATTCACCGTGTGCTTGCTGACTGGGTATCACGTCTGAATTTGTGTATTGAAAACAATGGTGGACATATTGAGCATGTTCTGAAAATAAAAGCGTTTGTCTTGCCTTTTTTTATTATTTTTCCTATGATGCCGGACTTATGGGACACCCTGTATATATGCTACATACAGACCGTGCTTGGAACAATGAACTCTTCTGGGAAATTAAATCTACTATACTCCGAGTAAGTAGTGATAAATAACAAATACTATAGTTTTTCTTTTTCATGATGGAAGGCCCATCGTGAGCAACGGCTCAAATTCCCGGTTGAGGCTTAAGTTCTGGTTTTTGGCTAAAAATACAGTTACCTCTTTTTCTTTGATGTATTCAATTTGACGTGAATGCAACGAGTTTCTTGTGTATATTGAGGTTCTGAATATAGTAGACTAGGTGTAGCTGTAAACCCTAGATCTTGTCCCAAAGCTGGATCTTATCTGCTTGGCAGATAGCTGGTGAGGGAAGCTATATTTTGGGGCCTCTTTACGAGTAACCCATTGTCTACATTGGGCCTTCCATCATGAAAAAGAAAAATATAGTATTTGTTATTTACCACTATTTATTCGGACTACAGCGGATTTAATTTCCCAGTATGTTCATTGTTCCATGCATAGTGTGTGTGTGTGTGTGTGTGTGTGTGTGTGTGTGTGTGTGTGTGTCGAAAGTTTCTCAGGGGACCATTCTGGGTTATATATATATATATATATATATATATATATATATAAAATTATTTCACGAAAGTGACACGTGAAAAGTATTTATGATGAATAAAACCACGAAGGAAAAAGAAACACAAAGGTCGGCCAAAGTGCTAAGTGTCTTTATATATTTTTATATATATATATATATATATATATATATATATATATATATATTTATGGTTTTTTTTATTGCCTGTTTATATTCTTTATGATTATTTAGGCTGTGACATATATATCACTAAGGCACTATTTTGTAATTAATTTTTTCTCAATTTATATTTATATTTATTTTTATTTTCTTATTCTTCTGTGACCATATAAATTTGGCTCCTCCCACAATTTTTCTATGCTTACTACTGTATATATATGTATATATATATATATATTATATATATATATGTATATATATGTGAATATGTATGTATATGTTTATTTTTGTAACCTATATATTGCCTTGATCTGTCCTTTCACTCCAGTGTTCCTGAGGATGTCATTAGACGAAAGCGCTTGAGCACCCCTTTGTGTTTCTTTTTTCCTTCGTGGTTTTATTCATCATATATATATATATATATATTATATATATATATATATATATATATATATACAGGGTGGGCCGTAAGTTTCCATACATAGGAAAAATAAACATTTTTTTATGGACAACCATTTTTATTTATATAATATGCTCTACATGGTTGCCATTGTTTTGAAAAACACATTTCAATACGTGTTCCCCACTGTTGATGAACACGCATTAGCACAGTTGACGTTATGCTTGTAATGGCGTTGGTGATACGTTCCTTTAGATGATTTATGTCTCGTATCTTTTCCTGATACACCATGGCCTTCAAGTGCCCCCAAAGATAGAAATCAAGGGGGGTGAGATCTGGGGATCTGGGAGGCCACTCCACAGGACCACGCCGACCAATCCAAGCATCCGGAAACTGCTGATCCAAATACCGACGCACGTGAAGACCATAATGAGGTGGAGCTCCATCTTGCTGGAAGTAAACTGGGAAGTTACCTTCCTCGTTTAGCAGGGATGGGAAAATCTCTTCTTGCAACATGTTAAGATACCTTTCGGCATTAAGATTTCCACTGACAAAAATTGGTCCAATAATTCTGTCACCCCATATCCCGGCCCACACCATCACTTTACCGGCACCTTGCATCTTCGTCGGACTCAGCCAGTTAGGGTTAGCATTACTCCAATAACGTATGTTTTGCCGATTAACCTCTCATTGACGTAAAAATTTGCTTCATCAGTAAACAAGATCTTAGTTGAAAAGTTTGCATCCTCGTTCACTTTGGTTAATGCCCATTCACAGAATTCCATCCGTCTATCCGGGTCGTCTTCACTCAAATGCTGTGCCATATGCAATTTGTATGGATGCCATTTGTTGCTTTCAAAATGCGCCTGATACTCGATCTGCTGACACCACTTTCTGCAGACAACCGTCGTGTACTTTTTCTGGGACTCCGTGTAAGCGCTGTAAGTATCGTAGCTGTTGTGTCTTCATCGGTGGCTGTACGTCTTGGACCACTTCGCGGTTGATCTGCAACATTTCCAGTTTTCTGAAACTTGTTAATAAGTTTTGCCACAGTGTCGTGTGTGATGTTCGTTCCATGTTGTCTGTTAAAGTTCATTGCAACCATGCGACTGCTTCCCGACCCAGCCATCAGTATGATTTCAATTCGTTGCTCTTTCGTCAAACGCATATTCTTAGGGTATCTGTAACATAAAAACAAACGTTTAATTTTTCCTATGTATGGAAACTTACGGCCCACCCTGTATATATACACACACACACACACATACATACAGGGTGTCCGAGAATTATCTGTACAATTTTTGGCTGTTATTAAAAGTCAACCATGAAGTGTAGAAATTCCAGTATTGTCCCATTTTACAGAGAATCTCATTAAGTTTTTTCTGATACCACGTTTTGACAAGTTCTTTAGAAATGTACGCGTGTGAGACATTGATGATTTAAAAGCAAGAATCACAGCTGCTATTGAGCGAATTGATGTGGATATGCTGCAGCGTACATGGCAACATTTGGAGTATCGATTGGATGTTTTGCGAATCACTAATGGTGCACATATCGAATGTTTGTAATAACGTTACTTTAATAAAAGAAACTTTTGGAAATACAGATTCTAAATAATCTTGTTTAAGAATTTTACGTGTCTTATCAAGAATTTTATTAAAAGATGAAGTTGTACAGATAATGTTCGGACACACTGGAATTTCTAAAAAACTTGTCAAAACTTGGTATCAGAAAAAACTTAATGAGATTCTCTGTAAAATGGGACAACACTGGAATTTCTACACTTCATGGTTGACTTTTAATAACAGCCAAAACGTGTACAGATAATTCTCGGACACCCTGTGTGTGTGTGTGTGTGTGTGTGTGTGTGTGTGTGTGTGTGTGTGTGTGTATATACATACATACATACTACATACATACGAGCCTATGCATGGCAATCTAAAATGGCTATCTGTGGTAGATCACTTTACCCCGCAATATACTAACTTGAAGGGATACAGTTAACCAATAAAGACAATCCTTAGGTGGTGGTTCATATTTTTTTTCGTTGTGTAGGTATGTATTCAAAATTTTCTCTTAGTATTACAGAAATATGGATGACAAATATGGTTATTAGTTATAGTTAGTTAGTTAGTTATAGTTATTAGTGCCTATTCTCTGTACTATCAGATCTTATATATCCAGAATTTTTTTAACTTTTCTTTTGCAGCCTTTCTTCTTTTGATAAATATATTTAATAATAAATAAAATTCTACGACCCTTGCGGTATGGTATAGTATAGCCTAGATATATACACTGAGCAGCAGAAAAATCGGCCCACTTGGAATATCGCGAAAAACAAAAAAGTGGACAAGCTTGTTTATAAAAGTTTTGAAATTCGAAAATATAGTCTATGAGGCAACCAAATACCGAGATAAAACAACGTCAGCTGCGAACACACTAGCTGCAACGAATTTTCGACTTTTTAAGAATTCGACAGTCTGACATTCATTGAGCATGTCAATTGGACTATGGTCCAATGGGGACGAGTATTGTTCACGGACGAAGCAAGATTTCATCTTCGAACATCCGATGGATGGGAAAGTGTGGAGAAGAAAGCAGGCGTAGAAAGCGACGTAACGCTGGCTCCGACCATCTTCAATTAGGGCGACGACTCTTGCGACGTTCACGGCACTCAAATCCATTGTAATGTCCAATTCTGAAACCCAGAAGAATTAGATGCCTATCTGTTACTAAACGCAAATGCCTACTCCCACTAGTGGAGGAAAAAAGTGGCACTAGCAGTCTAAGAGCAACTGAATGTCAGACTGTCGAATTCTTAAATGAAATCGAAAATTCGTTGCAGCTAGTGTGTTCGCATCCCAGCTGACGTTGTTTTGTCTCGTTATTTGGTTGCCTCATACGCTATATTTTCGAATTTTAGAACTTTTATAAACAGAAGCTTGCCCACTTTTTCGCTTTTCGCGATATTCCAAGTGGGCCGATTTTTCTGCCGCTCAGTGTAGTAATGTTGTTGAGCGCTTTTGGTAGTTTGATGTTTTCAATATTTTGCAAAATACTCCATTTAAAAAAGTAGTTCACTTTCCCTCACTTAACCCTACTGAATTGCTCATTAGAAGGTATTTTAAATTTATATAAGTGCCTACAACACAAAGATCACAAAACAGTTTCTCAATATTATTTTTTGCTGAACTTTACTACCGTCTACCGTGCTCCGTTAAGTCTCGATGGTTACTGTGTTTGTCCAGAACATTTTTTCTTAGAGGTGAAGTTCACTGGGAAGGGATACTTCACACTAACTTTATTCAACCTCTAAATTTCAGAAATTGGAGGGATCTTTCATTAAGCTGAAGAAATTGGGGATTACATTAACAACTTATAAGGACCTAATTGTCCATTTTTCACGTGGTACGTTTAATGGTTAAATATTCAAATATATATATATCTGTTAGAGATTTAAAAGTTTGGCAACAGAAAAGGAATTTTTACAAGTTTATACTGCACTTTTTTAAATATACATTCATCACAAATAAAAGGAAAAAAAAAAAATTAAAAATTCATTATTTTGGGGTTCTTTATTAGTGAACTTTAAAACTTTAAGCTTAAACTAATATATATATAATATATATATATATAATATATATATATATATATATATATATATATATAATATATGAAATTATTACATCCTTTTGCTTTGGTATTATAAAACTTATTTCTTAGTATTTACGAAATTATTTACAACATATTCACAATTCACAACACTTGAAGGGGGGGTAAAATACATAGAATACCAACAAGAGTATTCTAAGATTTTAACTGATGAGCGAACAGTAATAAGATTTAAAGCTATAATTAGACCTCCATTTAGCAAGATCTTAAAATGGTAAGCCGAAGAACTAACTCCACTAATATAATCATTCTGTTAGAACTTTGGAGTAAAAACTTACTAGATAGAAATGGTCGAAAATGGTAGACCGAAGAGCTACACATTTAGCAACAATCACAGGACATCATTGTTCTTCTTTTAAAATTTATTAACTTAAATAAGTTTTTTAAAGCGTGAAAACGCTTTAAATGCTTTTCTCTTAGTAGGGAAAGGGTAACTTCTACTTAATCTAAATGCGGAATCACAATATAGCGGCTGTCTAATAATTTATGTTATTCTATCACAGCTTCGTAGCTCAAAACATGTTCACAATTTACTTTTTGACTGTTCAAATAGAAGTTACTTCCGTTCACAGAACGGATATTAAAAACCAAATGTACTTCGATTCCACGTCTTTGACGAATTAAAATTGAAATCTTTAAATATCAAGTTCAATTATTAAAAATATTAAGTATTATAATAGAAAATAATTAAGGCAGCATTTCCTATTGTTCAAATTCCAATTCTAATAATATCACCACTGAATTTCGTCTAATTCTGAAGCTAAAGCGATTATCTTTTATTTATATATATATACAGGGTGTCCCACAAGTCCGGTCTTATATGAAAATTTATTTTAAATTTACGAAAGTAATACATTAGATGTAAAACAAATGTTCAAATTGACGTCTCGTCTGAGACATTTTTTTGTCGCATGGCCAATATGGAAGCGAGTTACGCAAAAAAGGGTCCCAAAACGAGATATCAATTTGAACAATTGTTTTAGTTGTAACGTATTATTTTTGTAAATTTAATTTAAAATAAATTTTTCTACGAGACGGGACTTATGGGACACCCTGTACATACATTTTCTTTGGTAGTCATTCGTAATTACAAAATCAGAATTACCGCATGAAGGAAAAACGAAGAGAAAAAATATAATAATTATTTAATCACTGGAATGATTAAAATTTTAAAATCTTCGATACTTGGAATGTTTTGGTTTTTCTTTAAAAAAACAACAAAAAAGAGACCCTGATAAAATGACTGATAAAAAACTAAAGTAATAAAATAATTTCACGTAAAAAGAAATTTTTTAAAAGTTCTATTTACAACCTAATTTCATATATCCTTATTTTAATAAAGTAATATTACATTTATAGCTTAGGAAATATATCAATTATAAAATATTGAGAGTCCTACAGCGCCTAGCTTTAAGCTTTCATCCATTACTTTAAAGGTAAAATTATTTATTTATTTTTTTAACTTACCAAAAGTCCAAAATTAAAATTAATGGGGAAGGTGCGCTAACTACAAAAAATGCTTTCCTATTAAAATTTTTTTACTAATAAAACTTTTAAATTAAAAACTTTTAAAAAAATTCGCGTGAATGAAACGTTTACAAAGAAAAGTGGCCTGTGACCAAAACGGGTTAAGAGAAGAAAATAAAAAGGAAGTTAGCTTAAATTTAACAGGCAGAGTCCGAAAGGTCGGGAGAAACATCGTAACTTGTTCGCATCCTCCAAAGGCCAATTGTGCAATCACTGAAAATGATAATTACGAATCGCATTAATTATACAATGAGAACCTTAAATAATTAGCATTTTTATTAATTAATAATAATTAATAATGTATTTGATGATGATTGCGTATTCTTAAATCAAACAAAAGAATGGAGGCACATTCTCGGTTACTGACGCCACAAAAGTTTTAACTGGTCGAAGCTCAGTCATTTTTTCTTCTTTGAGCGAGTGAAAAAATCCGGTTAATTTAACGGGATGGGCCCTTAAAGGTTAATTTTGATTTTTTATTATTACTAATAGTAATTACGATAAAAACAACAACAACAACAACAACAAAAAAGAATAGCCGCACACAGATTCTTGAAAAAAATCTAATAGTAAAAAATAAGTGTTCATACGTGAACATGCAACCCATGCTTTGGCACTAACCTTACGATTATTACTAGGAAAATAGTCAGTATTCATAAACTAAATGTACCAATAAAAATAACCTCAAAGATTTCTATGACGATAAATAAAAAAAAACTAATAACATTCATGGGTTACCCACTCATCAATATAGAAAAAACTGAGGAATTATACTTTCATTACAAAAAATGTAAGAGCAACGCCCGCTACACGAAACGACTTCAGCTGATAGTCTTGGGGAAAATGTCTCTTAAAAAGTTAAGTAAACCAAAGGATAAAAAATGCGGGATGAACACTTTTATTATTATTATTATTATAATAAGGGGTGAACCTAACGATAGGAAATCGGACCTTAGAAGAAGCTGATCAGTTTAAATATCTGGGAAGTTTATTAACCAACAATGGAGATTGGAATAAGGAAGTAAGATCTAGAATTGGTATGGGTAAGGTAGCTTTTGAGAGACAGAAAAGACTACTTACGGGCAAACTCAACTTGAAACTGAAGAAAAGGTTAGTAAAAAGCTTGATATGGAGTGTGGTACTGTAGGGATCAGAAACATGGACAGTGAAAACAACTGAAAAGAAACTCTTGGAAAGTTTTGAAATATGGATTTGGAGAAGAATGCTAAAGATAAGCTGGAGGGAACACCAAAATAATGAGGAAGTACTGCAACAGGTGAGGGAAGAAAGAAAACTCATTAAGGTGATAAGAAAAAGACCGAAGAAATGGATCGGACACGTGTTGAGAGTAGAAAGAGGTGATAGAAGGTACATATGAAGGTAGAAGGCCGAGGGGAAGGAAAAGGAAAGCAATGCTGGATGATTTGAAGGCAGGCAGGAGCTACCATGAGATGAAAAGGATAGCTCAGGATAGAACACTTTGGCGGGACACACGAGTTGGACCAGCCTGATAGGCAGAACACGATGGATGGATGGAAGGAAGGAATTTATATTATTTTAAAGTTCAGATGGTGCCTTGCTTCACACTGTCAACAGCATAGGTTTAAAAAATTAAATTTTTACTTTTGTTAGTCAAACGATCGTAACTACTTCGTAATAAAAATATGTATTTAAAAAAGTGAAACTAACTCAATAATAATAAATAAAAATTAAAAAAAGAACCACCTTCTACCACTACATTAAAGAATTGATCTAAGTAAAGCATTATATTTGTTTAACTAAACAAAAATTTTTTCTAAAAAAATCTAACTACACACTTATACTTGTGGGAAATTTTTTAACTAAAAATTATCGACGAAAGAATCATTAATGTTTAAAGCAAAGAAGCGAGCAAAATACTAGTTAGCATAAACTAAAAAAATTAATGAATATCTCTAAATGAGAGCTAATAATGTAAGAAGCGGTCTAACTCTCGTAAAAATAAAAATCACTAAAATGATTATGGATTTTTTTTTTTTTTTAAATTTCGTTTGTGACTACTTCCAAAATAAAAAGATAATAAAAGTTTCAGGGTATTACACTTCACTGCTATGCGAATTTAGGAGTAAACTGGTACTACAATATTTACTTAGTGTTTGAAATTCCCATTATTTGGTGTACTTTATAAATTAATGAATTCCTTTAAAAAGCCAAGAAACCCGTCATATTATTATTATTATTATAAATATATAAATAAAAAAAAAATAGAACTGTAAACTTCCCATTACAGTACCTATAAAAATAAAAAGCAGAGAGAAGCAGCGTTTGTAGGTTGGAAATCTAAATTTAAATTTCTTTACGTCTTTAAATTTAGAAAATTTAACTACTTTTCTTCCGAGCCAAACATTTTTGTACTGCACAAGCATTAAACTACCGAATGTACTAAATGGTCTTCATCAAAGCCTTGAAGCGCTACGACAGAAAAAATTATTAAAAGGTAGGAAATGGTACTAAGCACCACAAAGATTGGTTTTAGTTACGTCACTCAAAACCCTTTCACGCGCCTCTGCGAACCTGACGAAAACTAAATGATTTAAACAAGTTGCTAGAGAAAGTCAACACTATAAATGTCTGCGTACTCGCGGGAGACCAGTCATACCCTTTTGAATCAAAATTTCACCCTGACTTTTTCGAGTGTTATCATTTGGGCTATACTTCGTTACTGATATATGGCCGATAATGAACCTAAAGGGAACTTTCGCGTACGTCCTGAAAGAATAGGTGGTAGACCTAAACTACCAGATGGATGCACAGGACCAGAGGGGCACAACATTCAGTTTGCTTTACTACGCTAGGCTAAAAATGTGTGACACGTAATTAACTAATATTTAAGTTTATTCCAGAAATATATATATAGAAATAAATAAATATATTTATTTATTTATTACAGGGAATCTGTGTAACTAGGGATTTCATGGAAGGTTAAATCGTGATATTTTCGTTCGTCTTAACGAAAATATTACGACTTAACCTAACCAATCGCCAAGGGCGTACAATTGACCTAACCGAACATTCAATAACACTGTTCAACCACACCACCACCAAGGCGATATATATATATAAGGGGCGTATATTCAGGGTGTGCTGGGTGTGCGCCGCACACCCAATACATTTTCTGTAAATTAATATTTAATTAACCCTTGTCTCCCTCTCTCAACTTTAGTCGAGACGAAAAAGATGCCCTAATCCTTAACTCCGCGCTCGACTGTTACACTAGTCGAGATGAGAAATGAGCTACTTCAATTCATTTGTTCGGATTGTAAATGCAAAAAAAAAAACTTTTTCTACGTGAAAGTCACAATATGATGATAAAAACCCACCCGAAGAGGATGCTAGTGGGCATCGAAACTGTTGTGGAAATAAACTCTGTCTATTAGAGTGGGTTTTTATCATCATATTGTGACTTTCACGTAGAAAAAGTGGTCTTTTTGCATTTACAATCCGAACAAATGAATTGAAGTAGCTCATTTTTCATCTCGACTAGTGTAACAGTCGAGCGCGGAATTAAGGGTTAGGGCATCTTTTTCGTCTCTAACCACCTCAGTCAACACATCCAACACCACGTTGAATAGGAATGGACTCAGTGCTGACCCCTGATGCAGACCAACCCCAACTCGAAAACTCTCCGTCACACCAACACTACACCTCACTTTCGTCGTAACCCCTCTATACATTTCCTGAATCAATCTGACGTACTTCTTGGGACCATCTTCTCCCTCAGGAACCTCCAAACCTCTTGTCTCGGTGTCCTATCATACGCCTTCTCTAAGTCTATGAAAACCATGTGCAATGCCTTCTGTCCTTCCCTGTACCTTTCCTCCAACTGTCGTAATGCAAAAATAGCATCAGACGTACTTCGTCCGGGCATAAAACCGAATTGCTCTGTCGACACGCCTGCCTCCTCCCTCAGCCTTAAGTCCACAATTCGCTCCCACATCTTCATGGTGTGCGATATCAGCTTGATACCCTTATAATTTGAGCATTCCTGTATATCCCCTTTCTCTTTGAATATGGGTACTGTGATACTGGCACGCCATTCCTCCGGGACCACCTCTTGGTCGCAGAGCTTTTCCATAAGATCATGCAGGAGATCCACTCCTCCATCGCCAAGTGCCTTCCATGCCTCTGCCGGTATCTCATCATGACCCGTCGCTTTACCACTCTTCATTTTATCAAACGCCTTCTTCACTTCGGCTCTTTCCACCTTCCTCGTCATTGCCATATTCGGTAGTCCATCCTCATGGACCAACCTATGGTTTTCCTCATTTAATAGTTCTTCAAATTATTCCTTCCATTTAACCTGTATATCTTTCTCTCTCCGCAGTACTGTCCCATCCTCTCTTTTAACCTGTTTCACTTGAGTAAAATCCTTTGTGGCTTTATTCCTGCTTTTAGCCAACCTGAATATTTCCTTTTGCCCCTCTCGAGTTTCTAATTTCTCATACAGATCACGACATGCATGGGGTTTTGCCATTGCCACGGCCTTTTTTGCCTGTTTCTTTGCGTTCTTATATACTGTACTTCCTTCCGCTCACCCGACCTAGTTTCCTCCCACAGTTTCTTACATTGCAGGGACTCTTGGATGTCATCATTATACCACCATCCTTCTTTATCTTTCCACACTCTACTGGATGTTTCACCTAATACAGCCTTTCCTACGGTTCGTATTAAATTTGCATTATGTTGCCACTAGTTTTGTACATCTTCTGGCGTACTGGTCTCGCTCAACACCCACTCTTTAAACTCTCTTCTCTTCTCCTCTTTCAGCTTATACCACTTGATCCTCTTAACACACGTTTCTCGTGTCTTTCTCGGTCTCCTCAACATCAGCTCCATAACTAATATCCGGTGCTGTGGTGTTACATGGTCTCCTGGAATCACTTTAGTTCTTAACTTCACTCAATTGTGACCTTCTGTTTATCTGGAGTAAACAGGGATATTCTGATCTCAATCATCTGTCTGCTGCTCAGCAGAAGCATGAGAGATCGCAAGGCCATGTTCAGTCTTTTCTTAGCCATAAAATGTTTGGCAAGCAAACAATTGACACATTAATTAATAAGCAAAAGGCACATGAAGTAAGCAGACAATGAACAGAGAAATTCTAAAACGGCTTATTGATGCAATATGCTATCTTGCTAAGCAAGAACTTCATCTGCGAGGTCATGAGGAGGCTTCAACTTCAGTGAACAGCGGAAATTACATAGAAATTCTAGAATTGCTTCGGGAGTATGATTCTCTTCTAGATAATCATTTAAATACATCCACTGTGTTTCAAGGAACTACTACTACTGTGCAAAATGACATAATCAAAGCTATAGCCTCTGTAATGAAGGAATATAAAAAAGGAAATTGATTCAGCAAGATTTCTTTCTATAATGCTTGATGAAACCTCAGATGTTACGTCAAAATCACAGCTCTCAACAGTTTTGCGTTTTGTTCATGAAGGTAAAGTATATGAAAGATTCATTGGATTTACTGATGTTAGTAACGACAGAACCTCTGGTGGCCTGTTTAAGCATGTAGTGAACATAGTTGAGGAATATCAGATCGAAAGCAAGTTAGTTGGACAGACTTATGGCGGAGCATGTGTAATGAGTGGACAAGTAAATTGCTTGCAGAAAAAAGTAATTGAAGCTTATCCTCTTGCCATTTTTACGCATTGCTATGCTCATGTGCTGAATCTAGTTTTACAGCAAAGCCTCTCCAGTATCAAACAGTGCAAACACTTTTTCCAAATTCTGAGTGGAGTAGCTGCTTATTTTTTCAAGTCTTCTAAAAGAGTACATGCTTAAATTAATTTGTTTCCAGAAGATTGCCCTCTGTTGCTCCAATGAGATGGAACTTCACATCTCGTTTAGTAAATACTGTAAAAAGTTACAGAAGCAGTCCTACTGATTTCTTCAAGGATGTAATCGAAAATTCTGCAGATTGGGACACGGATGCAGTAGTAAAAGCACGGGGATTCTTGTCATTCTTGGGAGATTTTCAAACAATTGTTCCTTGAGATTTTTTCAAAAGTGTTTGGGTATACTGATGTTTTGTACAATATATTACAGAGTGAAACATTTGATGAAACAACTGAAATATGATAAGGATCACAGTTTTGAAGAGCTATGGCTTTCGGTTATGTCTGAAAAAGATGAGCTCCATGATCCACAGCCTAAAAGATGCGGACGAGAGATAGAAAATGACGGAAAAGATGCTTATCACCAGTTGTTTTGAAAGATCATCAATAGCAACATTGATCAGATTCACACTAGATATTTTTCTCTATCTAAATTAGAATTTTTTCACCTTCTTGCGCCTGAAAAATATGAAGAGTACGAGGTAAGCTTTCCAGATAACCTACTGAACAAAGTGAGACTTTTATGAAACACTGTTTGAGTATGTGCGTCTCAAGAATGAACTCATGGTACTCTATTCAAGTTCAGTTCTCGGGCAAACATGTTCATGAACTAATGATAATGACAGTGAATCAACTCTGCTGCGGATTCAAAGAAGTCTATAAACTAGCAGAAGTGATCTTAACAATTCCAAGCACCACTGCTTCAGTAGAACGTTCTTTCTCGGCCCTAAAACGAATAAACACACGGTACCGGGGGACAAAGGGCAGGAAAGGTTATGTAGTCTTAGTTTGCTTTCGATAGAAAAAGGGCTGCTAATAGACTTGAAGCAAAGAAGTTTCTTCTATGATAACGTTATTGCTCACTTTTCTTCTCAGAAAAGAAGACTTGAGTTTATGTATAAATAAAGTCGGTTGAAAGGATGCTGTAGGAAATTGGCGTTAGTTTTTTGTTTTTACTTTTGAAGTTAATGTTCACCTATTTCTTCCAGTGTTTTGTTTATTCTTAGTGTGTGGATTACTTATGTTCATATGCTTAACATATCACACTGCTTATACATGTGAAGCAAAGAAGTTCCTAATATGAGGACCTTATTGCTCACTATTTTCCTCCAAAAAGAAGACTTGAGTTTGTGTGTAAATAAGTTCGATGCTTAAAGGAGCCCGTAGGAAATTGGTTAGATTTTTAAGTTCACCTAAATTCTCCAAGTGTTTAGTGTAATATTGAGAAGGTGGATTGCGTATGCTTACCATATTACTATTAAGATTTATTAATAACTAAGTTAACAAGAATTTCAGTTATTCATTTTACTCCACATGATATTCCGCACACCCAATTCACAGTCACCATCCGCCACTGATATATATATATATACATATACATATACATATATATATATATATATATATAAACACACGGTGTTTCATAACATGTGGAACGCACTTTCAAGATGGATTCACGACCTGAAAACAATGAAAAAAGTTCATATAAACATGTGTCCGAAATCACTTTGTTTCAGAGTTTACAGCCCGTTGTGTGTTCCAGCAAGTATCCGCTTTACCTTTAAAAAAAGTGCTCAAAATGACCGCCTTGCGCCTGAATACGCCTCGTCATAGACTGCCTGACGAGTTCAAACATTCCAGGTATTGCTCCGATTTTCTGGCATCCTTGTTCCACACGTTGGCGAAGCATTTCAGCGTTGTCAATGGGTGTCACGTCACGTAAACGATGGATTTCAGATCACCTCAGGTAAAAATAGAGTGGATTCAGGTACGAGGAGGGAGCAGGCCACGCAATGGGTCCTCCACGGCCTATCCATTTATCAGGGAAATGGTCATCCAAATAGTCTCTGGCTACTCGACTAAAATGAGGCATAAACCACATACGACGTCAGACACCAAGAGGAACTTCATCTAGTAAATCGCTTAAATCATTCCCTAAAAAATTGGAATACGATTCTCCTGTTAATCTTCCAGGCAAAACAAAAGTACCGATTAAGTTGTCGGCAATAAGTGCTGCCCATACATTGATACTAAATTGCTGTTGATGCCTTGACTGGATGATGGCATGCGGATTCTCTTCGGCCCAGTGATGAATGTTGTGAAAATTGATCACGACCATCAGAAAACAACACGGAGGATAGAAAAAGAAGATCGCGAGCACACTGTTGAAGGAACCAGGAACAAAAAGCCTCTCGTATTGGGAAATCAGCTCAGTAAGGCCTTGTTCTCTCTGAATGTGATATGGGTAAAGCTGCTGTTCTCGTAAAATTCTCCACACAGTTGTGTATCTTACACCCTCTGCTGCTGCTATCCTTCGGGTGCACGCGATTCAGGACCCGCTCCTCCAATTCAACAGTTCTGGCGCTGATTGGTCTACCACCATCTGAAACTCGCTTGTTGAATGATCCTGTATCACTAAGACGCTCGTCTATTCTCTGAAAGGTCGTCTTATCTGGCAGACGGCGATTCGGAAACCTTTCTGCATACAGACGTCTTGCTGCGGCCGCATTACACTCGGTAAGTCCATACATGAGATGCATGTCTGCCATTTCGGGCATATGTTTATATGAACTTTTTTCATTGTTTTCAGGTCCTGAATCCATCTTGAAAGTGCGTCCCACATGTTATGAAACACCCTATATACTATATACATACATAAACATTTTTTTTTTTTTTAAGTTCGGGAAGAACCGATTCGCCTCTATTTAAAAAGGCATATCTCGGCGGAAAAACAAAGAAAAGGTGAGAGGAAAGAGAGGAA
>JAJOZX010003758.1:0-170000 GCA_023014485.1 Bathynomus jamesi | reverse complement strand
TTCAACCCGATTGACCGCGAGTTGGACTTGCCTCTCCACGAGGGGGGGACTCATCCCCGCAGCATAGACAGCCAGATCATCTGCGTAGATGGAACAGCGCACCGAGGACGGAAGAGCTCCCGGTAGCGCAGACATAACCAGATTGAAGCAGGAGACGCTTAAAACACACCCTGGGGCACCCCCTCCTCCTGAACATACAGGTCAGATAGGGCCGCCCCATTACGGACGCGGAAAGTGCGAAGAAACGTGGGCAAAAAGCCCACAAACCAAGAGACTTCAAACGGTCCATGACAACTCCCCGACGGGTCGTGTCATAGGCCTTTTGGACGTCGAAAAAGACGGCCAGAACAAGTTTCCGGCGGGAAAATGCCTCCCGTACATAATGGCCAAGGAGGAGAAGGGGGTCCAGAGTACCCCGAAATCGACAAAAGCCATACTGGGTCGGGGGGTATAACCCAAGCGACTCCAGTGTAAAGGAAAGTCGGACGGCCACCATCCTTTCCAGGAGCTTGCATAAGCAGCTCGTCAAAGCAATAGGCCGATAGCTCGCCAACTCCGCCGGATCCTTCCCCGGCTTAGGTATCGGGACCACAATCGCCTCCCTCCAACGGGAAGGGAATGACTACTCAACCCACACCCGGTTGAAAATATCCAGCAAGAAGTGCAGGGCCATCGGGTGCAGATTCCAAATAAAGTTATACGGAATGTCATCAGGGCCAGGGGGCGGAAGAACGACGGGTTGCCAAGGCAGCCCGAAGTTCCCGCATCGTAAAGAGACGGTTATAGGGCTCGTTCCCAGGGGGCAGGAACGCGACCTCCGATAAAGGGCGATCCGCAGCAAAAGCACCGGCCAGCTGATCAGCCACAGCAGCAGGATCCGAAAGGAAGCCGTCCCCGTCCCGAAGGACAGGGCGGCTAGCAGGGACCGGCTTCCCCTCGATACTACGTACCTTCCGCCACACAGCAGCAGAAGGGGTAGATGAGGAGATGCCGGACACAAAAGCACGCCAAGAGGCCCGACGGGCCAACTTGAGAGTCCGGCGGGCGAAAGCCTTCGCCCGCCGCATCTCAATCAAGTGGTCCGCGCGCCGGGTGCGGTGGAAGCGGCGCGTTGCCCTCTTCCTCTCGCACACCGCCTGGTGACATGCTGGAGTCCACCACGGGACGCTACGAGTCCGCGGGTTACCGGAAGATCGAGGAATACAGTCCTCCGCGACGCCCATCACCACCCGCTCGAAGAACTCCAAGCTCTCATCCACAGAGCCAAAGCTCAATACCGAACGGACAATGACGGAACGAGCTCTGAAAGATGGCCAGTCAGCCCGCGCAAGGCACCACCTCGGTCGAGACGAGACGCCCGGCTGCGGTCCGACCGGCTCAAGACAGACTGGGTAATGATCACTGCCATAAGAGTCCCCCAACACCTTCCACGAAAAATCGAGTAAGGCATCGAGGGACACCAAGGAGAGATCAATACAGGTAAATGAACCCGTGGGTTCGTGGAAGTAAGTAGGTTCACCGGAATTGAGGCACGCAAAGGAAAGTTCCTCCATTAAGGAGAGTAACATACCAGCAACATTAGTCGACCGAACATCTCCCCAAGCCGGGTCGCGACTGTTAAAGTCCCCGAGGAGGAGAAACGGTCGAGGCAGTTGCAGCACCAACTCGCGAACCGCGTCGCGAGAAGGGGGTCATGAGGAGGAATATAAATCGAGCAGGCAGTGTACTGGCGATCTAAAAAGAGCCGCACAGCCACAGCCTGCAAGGAAGTGCGAAGAGGCACACCTCGCGATGGTAACGAATGATGCACGTAAATCGCCGCACCTCGCCGGCGTGTGTGCTCATCCGGGGTGCAAGGGAAACCAACATAGCCAGAGAGACGAGGGAGTCCCCGCGCAGCCAGGATAGTCTCCTGGAGACAAACACAGGAAGGCCGCTCGCTCTCCAGCAGGGAGGCAAGGTTCTCCCAGTTAGCTAAAAGCCCCCTACAGTTCCAATGCAAAATGGAACTGTAAGGGGAAGCAGCATTAGAAGAGGCAGAGAAAACAGCGAAATAGCCACAGACCAAGCTGAGCAGCAAACTCAACGGTCCGTAACCAGGGACGGAATCGGCTTCCCCGACTCATCCCGAACTGGGCGGTAGGGGCCACTGACCCCGCAGCTGCTTCACCCGTAGTAGAACGAGAAGTGGAGAGTAGAACAGGGAGGTCAGAGGGGCCCTCCCCTGGCAGGGGGAGACGACGACGAGACGGGCCCAGCCGAAACCCCCAACTCCCCACCAGAGGGGGACTGGGGGGAACCAGTTGTTCGAGGGCTCGTCAAACCAGACAAGCACTGACGGGGGAGGGAGGAAAGGTCGACCACAGGTGGGAGAGGTAGATCCAGGAGAGAGACCCGACCACTCTCAGCAGGAGCCGAAGGGAGAGAGACTCCATGAAGAAGGGCCAGGCTCCTCTCGACCGGGTCTATCATGGGAACAGAGTCAGGAATCGAGGGTGTCATGGGGCGGTGCACCTCGACCGACACCCGGACACTGGTCGGGGCACCGGGAGGTGACGCCTCACCAGCCCTCCGTATAGTGGGGGAGTCCCGAGCGGATCAGGAGCGGCGCGCCGCTTCCCCTCCGGTGAAGAAGAGGAAGCAGGGCGAGCAGCGGTCACGATCGGGTCCGGAGGACTCCGACTCCGACCACGGCGACGCTTCCTCCTCCCCTTCGGGGCATCACCCTCCCCACCCGAGAGACGAGTAGGCAAGGATCCAGACCCCAAGGCCGAAGAGGGAGAAGGGGCACTTGTAGGCAGGGAATCAGATGGGATGTCTGAAAGTGAGGCAAAGGAACAAGAAGGACCCGCGGCGCCAGGAGGACCACCAACCCCCGGAACTTCCAGGGGGGGCACCACTCCGGTAGACGCCGGGGTAGCACGGGAGGGGCCCGAGGACCCGCCAGGACCAAGAGCCGCAGCGTAGGACAACCCCCGCCGCGGCTCCCGGTCACGGACCCTATCGCGCGCCTCCCGCGCACTAAGGAATTCGGTAGTCCTTAAGGACCGCACCTCGAATTCAAACTTGAAAACGGGGCAGTCCCGAAAGGAGGAAGGGTGGGCCCCCGAGCAGTTCGAGCACCGAGGGGGCTTCGTGCACGGGGTAGGGTGCGCAGGCCCACCGCAGCGGACACATAGCTTACCCCCACGGCGGCACGCAGAGCTAACATGGCCGAACCGGTTGCAGCCAAAGCAGCGAACCGGGTCAGGCACATATGGTCGCACCGAAAACTCACACGACCGGCGATCACCCATGCCCCAGAACACCTGGGCCGGAGGCACAAGGGAGTCAAAGGTCAGGAGCAGACGAGCGGACGGGGTAAGAGCACCATGAAAAGCGGAAGACCCTCGTTACCCCCTGGGGGGCAAGATCCTCCTGCAACTCGCCAACCGGGATTGACAGCAGACGGGAAGCGAAAATGGTGCCCTGACAGCTATTCAATTGCGGATGGGGAGTCTCAGAAACTCTGCAACCCAAGACATCCTGCAACTGTAGAAGGGACCCAGTCACCCCCGAAGAACTGGACTTCAAAAGAAGAGACCCATCCTTCAGAGGGCGGATATCATAACGACAGGGAACCCCTATCGTCTTAAGGCGCTGAAACACCCGTTCCGAGTTGCCCGGAAGGGAGCCAGCGGAAGGGCGGAGAACAAGGAACCTGTCCACCAGACAGAAATTGACAGCAGAGACAGGTCCATGTGTAACGGTAACCGAGAGTGGGCGAGAGAACAAGGGCCGCGAAGACCCCGCCCTACGGCCACCACGAGTCCGGCCACGAGAGCCAGACGCCGCAGACGACGAGGGGGGGCCATACGGCTTGAAGGTCAATCCAGCGGAGGCAGAGGCCGCTGAACGACCAGAAGTAGTAGTTTTATCCAAATCCAAGGGCGGGCCAGAGTCGTCAATAGGAGGGGAGTGAAGTATAGAAATAGAACCCATAAACAATAGCTTTACAAAAAAAAGGCAGCCTCGGACCCAAGGCGATGCACCATCCGCCGCTGTATCCTTCAAGGCGCAGGCTCAACGTCCCGGGTAGCCCGCCCCCCAACCCGACTGTCGTTTTAAAAACAGCAGATTGGCACTACGGAGATTTGTCCGTGAAGGGCCAAGCAAAGACCCAATCCAGACGCAGCAGCGGTCCGGGCGCCCGTACCATCCCCGGAGCACGGCTCAGCCACGGAGCGATGCCCCCCGGCGGGTGCACCCGATGACCCCAAGACTGCAAATACAAACAGAGGGGGGGATACTACGATTGACAGAGGCACAGGACCGAGTCAAGACAAAAGAAATTCCGGGAGACGGAAAAAAAGGGGGAGCAAAAAGAAAAGAAAGGGGGGGGGGGAAAGAAAAGGAAGGGAGGGGGAAAAAAAAAAAAAAAAAAAAAAAACGCAACTAGGTAACTCTTCGCCCACACCCCGCGAGGAGTTGAGGAAACCTCAACAACCCACGAGGTGTACGAGCCCCCTCGGCCCGGCAAGCCGGAGTACCTAATCGAGGGGGTATATATATATATATATATCCACGATGTTTCTAGTTGTACCCCTATTTGCTGGCAAACCACTGGTCTCCCCACTAGGTGCAATTCATCTTACTGCTATTTTAGCAATTTTCAGTGTCACAGTCCCCTCTTCGGCCCCAGTACCTCCCAAAAAGTGTAGATCTAATGCTGCCAATTATACCCATTTGTTAAAAAACTGTGGATGATGGAAACATTTCGCATCCATATTTATATTCTGCGTCCAAAAATCTACCAGAATCACCTTATTTTACTCGAGAATCAGCAAAACAATTCTTATTTGTTGTCTCGTGTATAATTTTGCCGTAGGTTTAACGAAAATATCACGACTTGACCTTACATGAAATCCCTACTTACACAGATTCCCTCTAACATATATGTATTACTCTTATGTCAATGAATGGCTGTGTTGAACTTATTAAAACTTGAGCTAAAAGAATCATAAAGTAATGAAGAAATTACCAATCCATTTAAATTAAAATGCGGGTATTTATAATGCATTCTGTAGTTAAAAAAATTAAGAGGTAATACTTATTCGACGAAGGTAATCAAAAAATGTTTTGATTAAAGCAAATTACGACAAAAAAATCCATAACCATTTCATAAAAAAAAGAAAAAAAAAAATGTTATGTACGACCAAAAATCCTAAACCAAAATCGTTGGGAAAAAAATTCTTTCCATATTTACATCTTAAAGTTGCATTACAACTTACATAATTTTCTGCGAGATTACGAAACCAGTCGAATTGGTCGAATTGCAGTTAATGCGAAAAATGGCTTTAGTTTTATGATTATCAACTATATACACATTTTTTTTTTATGCGAGCGGAGGTGATGTTCCAACCCGCTAAGATAAAAACCGATTGTATTCTGTATCTATTTTCGACAGAATTTCGAACCACCGGACTCGTTACTCTTGGTCATTAGGTCACTGGTGAAATATTTCCACTAAAACCTCTACTATAGGATTTACTTTACAAGGATTTTGGTTTAGGTCTGAAGTGTTGTTAAAAGCTCCCATTCACCATGTTTAATCACAGAGGAAAGATCTCTTATGCGGAAGTGTTTCTGCTTCTAACTGAGTTGGCCTTCGTCAAAGGCTCGCCTCGAACGCCCTCCCCGAGATGATGCGTATCAGCGGACGCCAAACGCGAATGTCTCCCTCGCTAATGGGCGATTCAACGCAGAGTTAATATGGCGAAGGAACAGAGGGTTAAGGCGATGCAGGAACGTAATAGTACACAAACCTACTTCAAATAGTTAACTACAAAATGGTTTAGTCGTTTTCTACAGTGATCCAAACTAACCTGCCTTTAAATTAACTACAACTAACGTAACTTAATCTAAATTAGACCTAACTGAACCAGTGTACCTAAAAGGTGTTTGCGTCACCTTTGAACACCCTAAAAGATTTTACCGTACGAAATTACTCGAACCAAAAGAACAGCAATGTAGAATAAGAGTTTAATTTCTTAGCGTTACTCATTAACGTTTACTTATTTCAAAGGTGCAAAAACTAAATTTAACTTATTAAAAAGTATTTAAATTAAAAAAAAAGTAAATTTTAAAAAATAAAACTTTCTTTTTTTAAAATAGTAAAGGACTAAAAATTTGTCTTGTACCCTAAAAAGTTAAAAATTCTTTAATCGAAAAGTTGCCTAACATTTAACATATTATCTATCTTGTGAAGCAAGTAAAGCGACTGTCTTCTATTGTAGAATTTAGCTCTGAAATTGAGTGTGATTATTACACTTTGAAAGGGCGAGCGAAGCATTTCTGATAGTGGTCCACTTTGGCTACACTCATAGCCCAACTGTAAACAAAACGGTTGACACGAATGATGGTGGAATGACAACTTCAGAATGGAATTCAGAAGAAAGAAAAATCGCTTACTAAAAATAACTAAGGAATTATTTCTCGTCAAATACGCCTGATTTGGCATTAAATTACGACATCACCCGTGACTTCGATCTGATTTTCAGTTTCCTTCTTTTTGTTCAAAAGAAATTAATTTACCGTAACAAAATTAAAATAGAAATGAAACAGACTCGAAGCCCCACTTGCTTCGCAAAATAGAAACTCATCTTGAACGTGATACAAACATATTTTAAGAGAGAAGTGCTGAGATCACATCAATGTTCACCACGGTTCCAAAATGCTTGAATTTGTGATTTAAATTTAAACTCTATTCTAAACTTACTTCGAAGCTGTGAAAATGCAAGTTGAATTGGTGGTAATGGCGTTAATGGGCGAAGCGTGGGCTCTCAATTCACCGATTAAGTGGCAAGAATCGGCTGACCACATTTTAATAGTGCCTCCGCGACAACCTGTGAAATTGATAAGAAATATTTAATTACTGTATAATTTTCTAGAACCTGTGAAGAAATGAAATTGCAAATCAATCAATTAACCCTTTCACTACCAACTCATGAAAACCAATGTTTACCCCTCCCAGCCAGACTTTTAACCCGATTGGGATTTAATTGGAGTTAACACGGGCATGGTACTACAGGCAGGAATATATTCGGGCTTGGCAGTAAAAGGATTAAGCTAAAAAGTTACATTTAAAAAGGTTCGAAACAAGCAATAAAACCAGCAGAAATTCAGTGCAAATCATTAAACATTTATGCTTCTATAGTGATTAGCACACTAATATTTCAATTACTATTGCTTCTCACCCGTTACCTTTTTCATCACTAAAGTAATCTTGACAGAGTTTACCGAGGTGAAATATAATTTTCAGACAGGTTTTTGGTTACTGTAATAAAAAACTTACACTGGGCTATACTTGACTTGGCTCACAGAAACTAAAATAATCTTTTAACTCAGTTGTTTTCAAAGTACGGGTCACGAAATATTAATCACCGGGTCACTAGGTTTAGAAAAATCTTTCTACAAAAGTTACTTGAAATTGATGCGTAAAAGGTGAGAGAGAGGAACCGACTCTACTGCGCACCTGATATGCCTGTACCGCTTTAATCTCGTGATCCAGATTGGAAAGAGATCATGAACAAGAAGCAGGCTCACCCGTCACATTAATTAAAACTCAACCTAATCTTTTTTATTTACTGTATTTATACTGCATTTTAAATGTTTTTCAAGTTAACTTCGATGTCTAGTTATTGAAGTGAAGTGGTTAAAGTTAGCATGTATTGACCTTTATGGTCATTTTCTGAAAACGCTTGTCAAAATATATTTTATTGTTGTTGTTGTTGTTGTTGTTTTGGGTCGCGGGGATAAGCGTTTTTCTTCCACCGAGTCGCGAGAAAAAGTTTAATAAACGCTGTTCTGACTCACCTGATAAAACAATTTGGCCACCGGGAAGAAAGCATAAAGCGCATACCCAGTCCCTGTGGGCATTATTCAGAGACTGGATATGCTCTCCCCTATTCAGGTCCCATTTCTTAATACACATGTCCCTCGAACCTGAGAACAACGTATCCCCGTAAAGGGCCAGGGACTGAATACCGTCATAGTGAGGGGGATCCAAACTCCTCCTTGGGCTAATCAGTCCACTGTTGTTGGCACCCACGTCAAATACCTTTTGACAAAATCATAATTCATACTTGATTAAAAAGTAAGAAATATACACACACACACCTCGCATTTCCAAAGTTCATAAAGTGACAAATATATTATTCAACTTTTTGAACACTTATTAACTTAATAATTTACATATTTACATACTTTAATTTTTTCTCATTTTTTTGGAATTCTTCCTTTTCCATTCCACCTCCTTACCACATCCACTTCAATTGAATCTTGAAAAGTAGAATGCCAAAATTAAATCCTCACCTTGATGTAATGATCTTTCGACCCAGTGACGACCACATCTTGGTTTGTCATCACCGATTCGACCGCCAAGCACATGACGGCTGCCTGGTGTGCTCCAGAAAGCTTGCCTACACTCATGAACCTTAAATACAGAGGTATTTTATGAAGACGAGGAAAATTATTATTGTTGTAGCTATTATTATTATAGCTTTTATAATCCGTTTCCACCTTCTTGTAGGTAAGGTATCATTTTCTAAACGTTCACTTTAGTTTCATAAAGACAATAATAACTGGGTTTATAATAATCAATATATTCCTTTTTATCCATATCCAACTTTCGACCGATCACGTTAGTCACCTTCATAGTAATAAATATTTTACTTTTGTCTATATAAAATTACAAATTAACGTACATTTATTATTACCATTACTACTACTACTACTACAGTACTATCATCATGATATAGTGAAAAATTCTGACGTCATTATTGGTGTTTATAATCTGAAGAAGAAGATAAGAAAAACTTGCTAAATAATCCTTTCTAACTGGTTCAAATCTAAAATGTTTCACGTTCATGAAAAAGTTAAATTATAAAATTTTCAAAAAATCAGACGTCTTCAACTCTAAAATTTACGCACCAAATCAAAGGAAATAAAATGCTAATCGGTGAATTCAGCAGAGAGAAGATAAACTCACTTCCTGAGATCCCAAATTCTAACTATATTCCCAGCTGCTGAGTACAAGACATTCGATGACTCTGACAGTGAAATATCGTTGATTTGGGTCTCTCCAGGAGGCATTTGGAGTGTCCTCGAATTGCCTGCCATGGGTACGGCGGGTCCGTGGCTGGTTAGCCCGGAAGAGCTCAAGGTTTTTGTACACTTGACAGGATTCTCACGGAGGTCCCAAACCTGAAGTAATGTTTCTTTCATGTAAAAAGAATATTAGTAACTTTCACGCATTAATCCGCAGCCACTATTCGTTACAATAAAAAGTTTTACCGAATTTTAAGGATGGTTACCCTAGTTAATGGTTCCCGTTTATTAATTGGCACTTTATTTTAACAGGATTTGAACACATTTTTTAAGAACATTTTATCGCATCAAATTTATGGTTCTTTTATCGCTATAAAACACGTTTTAACACATTTTAACATTAGAAAGTTAAGGAAAAATACGTATTTAAAGTTAAATATAGACACTTTTTACGGAGAAAATAAGGAACGGCCTCTCTTTGAGCATTTAGGATTCATGGAAAACTCAAACTCGCATCCCAAGATATCGGAAACCAGAGTCGCCTTGGCACCTAGGAAAGCGACTAATCGAAACTTGAAATCCGAGTAGAGTCATTGTCCTACTGGATACCATATACTGAAATAACCGCTCTCTCTTTACCCTGGAGGGGAAAATTCCGTTAAAGCCCCAATTCAGACGAAGGAAAGACAAGAACCGATATTACTGCTGACGCAGGGTAACTTAAATACCTTGATAAAGGAAGAAGAGACCGAGAAACAAAGGTTTTGCGCTTCGCTGTACTTAACACAGTTGACGTTATTTGGATGTCCTCCTAACGTCAGGATTTCTTGGCCTCGAACCAAGTCCCAAATCTTAACAGTTCGATCTGAAATGCGAGGTAACACTATTTAACTGTAACGACTGAAATCACATCACTGGAGATCAACTCTGCCGAAATCATTACACACCTCTTTGATTCGAGTTGTTGCACCGAGTTGCATACCACTTCGTAATGCCTAACTAAAACAGAATCAAAGTAAAAGTCTCAGCAAACAAACATTTCTCAAGAACTTCTTTTCAGCCACTGAAAAGTTCTTGAAGACCCTACAGTTATGACCACCAACCTTTGGAAGCGGAGAAAATCTTGTCATCTGTAGCATAAACAGAAAGTACCGCCTTTGAATGCCCCTGGGCCACGTGAGTACATGCCAACACGGATCTTTGGTTTACCTGTAAAGACAATCCAATCAATACGAGAATTACCAATAAAAGCTAGAGTACATGAACAGTAAAATCCATTTCATAGGTTTTTTTTTAACTTTGTTTTAAGGCAAATGTATATAAGGGAGAGAGTTAATCGAAGAAAAATTTGTATGATCTAAAAGAGCAAAATTCCAGTAACAAGAGTAGTGTATAGTGTGGTCCACAAGATCAAGTACATCACGAACAGAAAGAACGAATCAAGAAAGTCCTAATAATTAATAACTTTTCTTTTAATATTTGAAGTTTTGTCGAAATCAGTGAAATAAAATAATAACATACTACATACATTATCTTAGAACCCATTAACGCTCGAACGCGAGGCTTGAATAAACTAAAAAAAAAAAATAATTTACACAAAAAAATACAAAAGAATCAGCACCGGGAGGAAATAAGATAGTACCTCAACCTCAGGGATCCAGTGTTACCTTTCATGGCAAAGTTGGAAGTACAAATCGAGTGGTACGTAAAGCGAGACCAATGTTTCCATTTATAGACCACAAAAACACTTCCATTCCTGTTTCTTGCTAACTCTTTGGCCACACTTATATAATAATAATAATTTAGGGTTCTTTATATATTTTTTCGGGGGTGCATCTTTCCCGCAAGAGTATATAAACAAGATATCCTTTCTTACCCTTCCTGAATGGGGGTTGATGACTCCTGTGTCAGGAAATCTCTCTCTACAGGAGGAAGTAGCTGAGGTCAATCTGGAGAAGACATTTTCCTCCTTCGATAGAGTCCTCCTGTAGGTAAGGGGAGACGTTGGTGGAGTAACCTCGCTCTGGTTCTGGTTATCCCTATTAAGTATGGGAAGGAAAAAAGTTCATCTAACGTTAGAATTTTTCCGCTCACTTATTTTAAGAATTAAAACTTAATTTAATAATTTAGAAAATATTTAAAGAATGCGAGTATCACTATCAAGAGTTGGTTCCTTGCGGGCAATTTTAACAGCTCTCGAGTAGTTTTGTAACGAGGTTTAACTTTTATATCTTACGTTGTCTACAATCTGAATGTATATAAGGGATGTTTATTTCCTTCACAGCAGACACTCATCAAATCAAGCGACAATAGTGTATCAAAATGCTATTCATTGGTCATCAAGATGTTATTAAATTAGTAGAAACTTAAACCAAGGAATAAATAAGACACTGAAGCAAACTGAGTGTAATGGTTAATAATAATAATAATAATAATAATAATAATAATAATAATAATAATAATAATAATAATAATAATAATAAAATTAATAGACACCCAATCTTTTTTTACATAATCACCCCTTTCACTCCGTTAAACTACCATCCATGCGAGGGCTTATAGTTCGGAATGTATTCTCGCATACAAAATTATCCTCTACGGTTGGACGTAACGCTCTCCAATGCCACACCAGACACACACACTACATCCGATTACGAGTCCAGGGCTGGGTACCAGTAACATAAATGATGCTGGTACTGGTACAATAATTCTTAACTCAATTGGTACTGGTATTTATGACTAAGTGGTACTCGTATTACCAACTTTCCAAAATGTTACTGGTACGGGTACTAGTCGTGGTACTGGCTAATAGTTATAGGGCTTACAAACACTTTATACATCTAGAATCTACTTTTAATACGAGTATTACAAAAATGAAATACTATTTTTATATATGACGCGTTCGGTGGAGAAGGGGCGAACGCAACATTTTCGAATTATGTCACAAAATGCAGTTAAAGTTTGTAAACTTTAAACCTTTGTATTTTTCCGGTTTATTGAAATGTTGTATGAATTTGAACACATATTTGAGTAAAATATTGTTGTGTAATTTGTCGATATAATAAAACGCCAAGAAATTTTACAATATTATTTATTGATAGCTTCTGATGTTAACTGGTGTAATCCATTATTTGGTCCTCTTCGTCGAATGTTGTATTACCTGCTTCAACTGTTTCGGTTTCTTCCAGTTCCTTTAACAATCTTGTATAATAGTTCACTGCAGTTGCAGGCATTAGGTCTGATAATTCGTTGAGATCTTTTATTTTTTCCTTAGTTATTGGCAGCAATTGGGAATACTTTGGTTGCAGTGTCTGCTGGGCTAGATTGAATAAACTGACACTGTAGGATTTTTTCCCTTTCTGCAGTCTGACGGGATGGCTATTATCTGGGGTTGTGCGGTATGCAGTAGATATTACGTAGCCTTCTTTGTGTTGAAAGTCAAATATTAACTTTCTTGCATCTGTAAATTTAGTAGTTGTTGATTTCCTAATGACAATGCACGTTTTTAGGACGTCAAAATCGAGAAAATCAGCCTGTTTCATTTCTACAACTAGGAAGCGCCGTAACATAATCTTTTTTGATGTAAATAATATTGCTGTAATTATTTTTTATATTTTGTTCAATTTGCCCAAATTGAGCATCACAGGGCATTGTCGAGTGACCAGAAAGTAGATAGATGTGTTCAATGTGAAGCAATGATGCGGAGTGAATTTCTCTGAGATACATTAAAACCTAAATTTTACCGTGAAAGAGTGCAGACTAACATCTAATTTTTTGCATAGGTAAAGCAAAGGTTTTAAAGGATAATTATACGACAAAAAACTCATTTTTCGAATTTTGTGGCGTTCGCCCCTTCTCCACCGAACGCGTCATATATGCATAACTAAAGAAAATTTTTAACCTTCTGATCACTGTACAATCTATCTATAATATTGCCAAAATGAAATACTATAGCCACTTCAATATATATATATATATATTATATATATATATGTATATATATATATATATAATAACTAAATAAAATTTATAACCATCTTCATCATTTGTATAAGAAAAAGAGTTTAAATCACTTAACTGAAATTAGAAAAAACAGTGTTTCACTTAAGTTCATTAGATTTCAAAAACAATGTTTTTAAGGAGGTTTCTGACAAAGATGACCTCAAATCATCGAGAATGAAGGGCATAGATGAAAAGAACCTCTCCACACTGACTCGAGTTGGAGGAAGATCAGAAACTATTTCAGCAGATTCTATTAAAGAATTTGGTCGTTTGGCTTCAGGTTTCATAAATTCAGTAATAAAAATAGATAGAATAGTTCTTATAGGCCGAAGAGCGCTAGGGCTGGGGCTGGGACCAGACTGGATTTACCGGAGCGTAATCCGCCGGATTAGCCCTTCCAGACCGTATTTTTTACCAATTCCGGCAATTCGGTATCATTATTTGGTGAGTGAATTACCTACAGTATTAACAATGATCTGAAACGCTTATTATTAATGAACTTAAAGTACCTTGTGTAAAATGCGTGCAAGCGAATCTCGGAATTCTAGCTGAAAAAGTAGTTTATTAATTATACCGATGTATACTTCGCTCCTTTTGTCTACCTACATGAATTTTTATATTAAAGAGTTATATATATATATATATATATTTTTTTTTTTTTAGTTCGGGAAGAACCGATTCGCCTCTATTTAAAGGGCATATCTCAGCGGAAAAACAAAGAAAAAGTGAGAGGAAAGACAGAGGAAAAAGAAAGGGCGGAGGGGACATTCGAAGTGGAAAAAGACCAAGGATGAATATATATATATATATATATATCCCCGCAAGGGGGTTCTAAGCTCGTGCTCTTGAGTGCTCTTTGTGCTCGTTTGTACGTGCTTGTTCCTGGAGGTTTCACGTGCGCCCTCCCGGCCCTAGCACCCAAGGATGATGGGGCTCGACCCTGCAGTCCTTGGTCTTTTTCCACTTCGACTGTCCCCTCCACCCTTTCTTTTTCCTCTGTCTTTCCTCTCCCTTTTTCTTTGTTTTTCCGCTGAGATATGCCCTTTTAAATTGAGGCGAATCGGTTCTTCCTGAACTTTAAAAAAAAAAAAAAAAAAAAAAATATATACAGGGCGTCCCAAAAAAATGTATACACACTTTAACAGCTGATAGCTCAATTGATGTTTCTTTCTTTCCAAGTTAAACCCATTAGAATTAATAATGGCAGTCAGACTAAGCTTTCAACAAAGGAAATTCATTCTAAAATGCTACTGGAAGTGTGAAAACGCAGTTGAAGTGCAAAGACAGTTTAGGAGGGAGTTTCAAACAGATCCACCAACGCGACTTACCATCACTCGAATTAGAGATAAGTTTGAAGCCGATGGAACTGTTCAGAATGTCCACAAGAAGCGTTCCGGAGGACCACGGACATCGACAAGCTCCACAAAGCAAGAAAGAGTACTGGAAACGTATCACCAAAGTCCAAGAAAATCTGTACGGCAAGCGAGTCGTGAGGTAGGAATTTCAGAATCGTCTGTCCAACGCATTTTGAAGCGCTGTCAATGGAAAAGTTACATTCCAAGATTAGTCCATGCTATTAATGAAGATGATCCGGACCGAAGAGTGGAGTATTGCGAGTGGTACTTGGCACGATGTGGATGTCGATTGGACGAAGGGGTTTCGTAGAATACCCTCCGCGTTCACCAGACCTCACACCACTAGACTTTTTTTTATGGGGATACTTAAAAGACAAAGTCTACGCTATAAAACCTGCAACAGTCGCTGAATTGAGAGCAGCCATTGAACGAGAATGCACACAAATACCAAACGAAATGTTTCATGATATTTGCGATTCCATTGCTTCGCGTTATCAGCAGTGCCTGGACCAGAACGGACGTCAGTTTGAAAACAGGCGTTGACAAAACAATTAAATAATGTCTGTAGATTCTATTACATTTTGAAAATGAAATGTATTTTAATAAACACTGCCTTTATAATTATTTAAAGTGTGTATACATTTTTTTGGGACGCCCTGTATATATATATATATATATATATATATTATTTCACGAAAGTAACACGTGAATAATATTTATGATTAAAATAACCACGAAGAAAAAGGAAACAGAATGGTGCTCAAGCGCTTTCGTGTAATGACATCCCCAGGAACACTGAAATATCAGGTCATCCCATAAGTAAAGTTTTTTAGATCGGAATTTGAAGGGCAAAAAAAAAATCTCAACTGAAACTTTTTAATCTAGTATATATTTTCCATCGGAATCAATGACACACTGCCAACGTCCTACAAGCTTTTCAATGCCATGTTTATAAAATTCAGGCGGTTTTGAGACAAAAAACCTACAAAGACTGGTGTGCAGGTCATCTAAAGTAGTATACTGTTTCTCGTCAAGATAGTTTTGCAGACTCCTGAAGAGATGATAATCTGAAGGCGCAAGGTCTGGAGAATATGGAGGATGTGGAAGTTTTTCCCACCCAAGCTCCTCAATTTTTGCAGAAGTGATCCGAGCGGTATGAGGACGTGCGTTGTCGTGGTGGAACATGATTCCTTTCAGATTAACCAAAGAAGGTCTCTTTTCTTTTAGTGCCGTGTTCAATCGATCCAGTTGTTGACAGTAGACTTGAGCGGTGATTGGTTGTGTGGTAAGGTTTCAAAGTGTATTACCACCTTTATCCCACCGAACACTAAGCAACACCTTCCGAGGGTGAAGATTTGGTTTTGGCTGTGGTGTCGCTGGTTCTCCAGCATAAACCCACTGTCGACGGCGCTTAACATTCTGGTACAGTATCCACTTTTCATCACCAGTCACTAAACGGTGCAAAAACGGATCTTGGAGTTCACGGGAATGAAGAGCTGTGCTAATGTTTACCCGCACCCTCAGATTGTCGACCGACAATTCATGTGGCACCCATTTTCCTAACTTAGGCACTTTCCCGAGTTGTTGCAAATGTCAATGGATGGTGGACGGGGGTGAATTGAGTTTCTGGGCCAACTCTTCGACAGTTGTTGAACAGTCTTCTTCAAGTGCGGCTAACAGCAGGTCATCATCAAACTCAGCAGGGCGTCCAGAGCGTGTTGCATCTGTCAAACAGCAATCACCTTTCCTAAACATTTGAACCATCTTTGACATTTCCTCTCATGCAGAATATCGTTGCCATAAACGTCCTGGATGTTTCGCGTTGCTTCAGTAGCATTATTCCCTTTTTTGAACTCGTAAAGCATTATATGCCTGATTTGCTCGTCCGATACCGCCATGTTTATGAGGGGTTCACATAAAGCAAAACACACGTCTTCACTGGTCAAAGTCTGTAAAGTATGTAGCGAAACACGATAGATCATCTCTTAGATATAACGTTCGGAAAATTTATGCTTAAACCGAGTAAGACTAGCTTAAACTTAATCTATCGTAAAAACCGACATTACTTATGGGATGACCTGATAAATAAGTTGGAGACTATGTACAGGTCACAAAAAAAATAAATTAAAAAAATAAAAATTGTAGGAGCATACAAATTTATAAGGAAAAGCTACTATAGTTTTAGTACTTTTTACCCTCTTGTCTAAATCCGTTCTGAACGAATTCAAAACAAGGATCAAGCGAAAAAAGGCCCTGGCTAATGTTGAAATTATTTTGTAAGTTGAATAATGGCAGACTCAAGAATATTTCTATTAACAATGTTGCTTGAGTGAAACAAAATTCAAGCATTATTCCAATCAATACAGTGGGATAACTGTGACAAATGGACGAAAAGGGCACTGGATTCTCGGAATGTAAGTGATTTCGAAAGACTCCATATAAATATTGGAGACGAGAGGCGACAAGGGATTACCCATGGCCAAACCTGTTGATAATACTCGCTATTGAAAGTGAATTTACAGTCTCTGATGCAAAGTTTAATGAGTTCCAAAACGATGTGTGCAGGTAGTGGCAGGTCATACTTATGTAATTCTCGGGAGAGAAAGTGAAGCATATCGTCAATCGGCACTTTTGTAAACAATGAACAAACGTCGAATAATTCAGGCATTATCTATAAAATTGGTTGTAAACAATGTGATTCCTTTTACATTGGACAGACGGGAGAAGATTTGCACACGCGTGTAAAACAGCAAATATTCCGTTAGAACGGGACAGTCGTCCAGTGCCCTTTTCGTCCATTTGTCACAGTTATCCCACTGTATTGATTGCAATAATGCTTCAATTTTGTTTCACTCAAGCAACATTGTTAACAGAAATATTCTTGAGTCTGCCATTATTCAACTTATAAATAATTTCAACATTAGCCAGGGCCTTTTTTCGCCTGATCCTGTTGTTTTGAATTCGCTCAGAACGGATTTAGACAAGAGAGGCAAAGTGCTAAAACTCTGGTAGCTTTTCCTTATAAATTTGTATGCTCCTACTACAATTTTTATTTTTTGTTTATTTTTTTTTTTTTGTGACCTATATGGTCTCAAACTTGTTATTTATTTCAGTGTTCCTAAGGATGTCATTAGAAGAAAGCGCTTGAGCACCATTCTGTGTATCCTTTTTCTTTCGTGGTTATTTTCATAAATATTATTCACGTGTTACTTTCGTGAAATAATATATTATATATATATATATATAATATATATACAGGGTGGGCGGAAAGTAGCTCCCTATTTTGGATTGGTAAAAAAATACGTATATTATCCATTTATTTCAGAATAAATAATATGAAAAGGTAGGCATACATAGTAGGTTTTCTCTAAAATTCAATGTGGGCTCCAACTCTTTCCACCAGCTTCTGGAGCCGCCCAGGAATGGCGTCCACTGACTTTAGCAGGAACTCCGGCGGGATGGAGGACATGACTTCCCGAATTCGGTCCTCCAGTTCTTCCAATGTCCTCGGTTTGGTGCGGTAGACTTCTTCCTTTACCCACCCCCAAAGAAAGAAGTCGCACGGTTACCGCTGAAAAACGGCAGAATCGGTTCAGTGTAACGGTGGTGTGGTGTGACCTCAGATCAGATTGTGGGCCCGTTCCTTCTGCGCAACACCATGAATGCTGAGCGGTACCTTGCTATGTTGCGAAACGAGGTCTGGCCGGTTGTCAGCATATGGGAGAACATCGACGATCTGATATTTATGCAAGATGGCGCCCCTCCGCACTTCGCTCTTGTTGTCCGTGAGTGGCTGGATGCCCACTTCCCTGGGCGTTGGATGGGTCGTCGTGGTCCACATCAATGGCCAGCCAGGAGCCCCGACTTGACACCGTGCGACTTCTTTCTTTGGGGGTGGGTAAAGGAAGAAGTCTACCGCACCAAACCGAGGACATTGGAAGAACTGGAGGACTGAATTCGGGAAGTCATGTCCTCCATCCCGCCGGAGTTCCTGCTAAAGTCAGTGGACGCCATTCCTGGGCGGCTCCAGAAGCTGGTGGAAAGAGTTGGAGCCCACATTGAATTTTAGAGAAAACCTACCATGTATGCCTACCTTTTCATATTATTTCTTCTGAAATAAATGGATAATATACGTATTTTTTTACCAATCCAAAATAGGGAGCTACTTCCCGCCCACCCTGTATATATATATATATATACAGGGTGTCCCAGAATTAACTATCTACTTCAATGAAATCGGACAAATTTTTTTAAAACACTTTTATTTATGTTTATCATGTTTAATGTGTGTTAAAAATGTATAAATTTCTAAATTTTTTTGTAACAGGTACCGTCTACCTTGATATGCATCAGCATTTTCTCGAACCACAGCTTCTTCATGATGGCATTCTTGATAATAATGTGTTTCAACAAGATGGAGCACCATGTCATTATGCTCTAATTGTTCGAGAATACCTCAACAGACGCCTTCCGAATCGGTGGATTGGACGTGGAGGACCTCGACCTTGGCCTCCGCGTTCTCCGGATTTGACACCCCTGGATTTCTTTGCATGGGGTTTCATAAAAACAAAGCTTTATCGCCAAAAGATCAATAGTTTAGCTGAACTTAAAGAACGCATCCAGTTGGCAGTGCGGGAGATAACACCTGAAATGCTTCAAAATGTGTTTCGCAGCGCTGAGGATAGATTTGAAATTTGCAGAGATACAGACGGTGCACATGTTGAAACTTCTCAATAAAGTTTTGACTTATGATTTATAAATCTATTTGTTTTTGTATCATAATTTAGTAATAAACCAAAATTATGTCAGTTTTTATTAATTTGTCCGATTTCATTGAAATAGATAGTTAATTCTGGGACACCCTGTGTGTGTATATATATATATATATTATATATATATAAAGGAGGGGCCAGGGCGAATGCCTGCAAAAGCTGCCCCCCTATAGAAGAAAGCCAAAATGAAGGTCCAGAGTTTTCGAGATGCCTAGACACACTGCGTTTGAAAGATTAGAGGTCACAGACAAAGGAAAAGATTGATTGAAGATTGTTCCAGAGTTGACTGGTTGAATAGATGAAAGATTGAAAATACCGATTAACCCTTGTTAACGTTAGAGAGCTGGACAGGAAAGGAATGAGAATGTGTAGAAAGTCTGGCGCTGCGTGGTCTCCTTAAAGGAGGAGGCATGCAGTTAGAGAGTTCAGAAGAGTAGTGTTCGTTATAATAGCGATAGTAAAGAGAGAGAGTGAGGCGACATTATGGCGAAGAGAGAGGGATTGAAGACAATCAGTAAGAGGCGGAGAAATGATGAGAGGAAAAGCCTTTGATTCCACGCGGTCAAGTAGAGTTGTGTGGGTTAAGCTATTGCATACAGGGGCAGACAAGACCCCTGTACAGAGACAGCAACTAAGTAGGGGTGGAAAAACTGCAAATCCGGTACAACACACCTAACTTCTTAGAAGCTGTTTTGGATATTAGGGTGGGTTGAAAAAATTTAATTTAATGAAACATGCTGAAAAAAAATGCCCGAGTAGTCACTGATTAAGGAATAAGTCGTATCTTTCAGAAATATTAATTTCGGTGCTGGCAACTATGAAAAAATAAATTTAGAAAGTCCACAAAAGATCCTTTTTACCATGCTTCCTTAAATTAATTTTTCGCCTCAGGTATGAGAATCTCAACAATAAACTCAATTAATGCCAATGTCTATCAAAAAACCATCAATAAACATTTTTGCTTATTTTAAAGTGTAGGACCCATATGTGTTTGACCTATCATGTATATTTCTGTGCCTACATGTGTATTTGTGACCTATCATGCGTGTTTAAATTGTGTGTAAAATGGTGTAAAATTCAGCATTTTATTTTTTTATTTTGTTTCAAATTAATAGCATAACTCGCAATGGCCTCTTCTGATATAACAAGAGAAAAAGTGAAGCATTCTGTTTTCGGAACGCCAGCAGAGGTTCCTGGCAACCAACTACCAACTTGAGGATGTATTCAAATCTTATCTTAAACATAAGCTCATTACTGCAACATTTAGCACTCAGAAATACGCTGAAATTATCGCGGAAGAAGTGAATGATATATATATATATATATATATATATAACCCCGCAAGGGGGTTCTAAGCTCGTGCTCTTGAGTGCTCTTTGTGCTCGTTTGTACGTGCTTGTTCCTGGAGGTTTCACGTGCGCCCTCCCGGCCCTAGCACCCAAGGATGATGGGGCTCGACCCTGCAGTCCTTGGTCTTTTTCCACTTCGACTGTCCCCTCCACCCTTTCTTTTTCCTCTGTCTTTCCTCTCACTTTTTCTTTATTTTTCCGCTGAGATATGCCCTTTAAATAGAGGCGAATCGGTTCTTCCTGAACTAAAAAAAAAAAAAAAAAAAATTTATAATATATATATATATATATATATATGCTGCAAACCCAAAAGGAAAAAGAAAAATGATTCCAAGGCCTTTCGTGTATTCAGAGCTACACCTCGTCATTCCCTGACGAGGTGTAGCTCTGAATACACGAAAGGCCTTGGAATCGCTTTTCTTTTTCCTTGTTGGTTTGCAGCATTCATTCATTTCACGTGTTTACTTGTGAAATTCATCCCATATGTGTATATACGTGTGTGTGTGTGTGCGCGCGCTTCCATTCCAACAATCGACTTCAAAAGCATAGTAATTATGGTAAAGAGATTAATTGAGAAGGGACAAGAACTTAGAAAATATCCCATGAGTAAAAGATCTTCCAGCACTTATTAAAGTAAATATGATTCCTTCAGAAATTTATTTGACATATGTTGCTGCAAGTGCTATGCCTCCGGTTCTTGTAAAAGAAGCGAGTGTAAATGCGTTAAGGCGAAGTAAATCCCGAATAATGAATGGGAGTTCTGGATTGATCAACATACTGAACGAAAAATGATTATAGGCAAGTTGGACAAAACGAAAACTTCAAAACTACAACAAATGAACAACAGAAAGCGTAAAAGACAATTCTTTAAAGATAAACAAAAGAGTTTTGTCCAGGAAATGCAGTTGAATCCTTGTGATATTAGTGAGATCAGCTCTGAAAGTGAAAAAGGTCATCAAAATGAAGATTTCGAATTGAGCGAGTATGAGTTAGATACAGAAGCTAGTACTTCTCAAAATCGACACCAATATCCAGAATTATGCAAAGCAGTTGATCGACGCAAAATAAGCAACCGTGATGCTTGTTTAATTGCTAATGCTGTCTTAAAAGATCTTAATCTATTATCTGAAAATACTACGATTGACCCCAGTAAACTACGTCGTCAAAGAACCTTGTGGAGAAGCATAGAAAGAAAGAAGCATAAAGAACAGAATAAAGGAATAGTTTGTCTTGGATTTGATGGAAAAATCGATAAAACTCTTTCAAAAGTGGGAGAATGCCAGCGGACTTTGAATGAAGACCACTATGTGTTAGTTTCATTTCCAGGAAACGAATATATTGACCATGTTACACCTGAAAGTGGAAGGGCAAGTGATATTGCTAAAGAAATTATATCATTAATTACTTACACCAATTCTGCAACGACTTCAAAAGCAGTAATTTGTGATGCAACTAATGTAAATACAGGTAAATCAAATGGAGTAATTAGAAAACTAGAGCTGACTTTGGGAAGACCATTACAGTGGTTTATTTGCTTACTTCACACTAATGAGCTTCCCTTGAGAAAATACCTGGAAGTTCTTGACGGGCAAACGACAGGACCTAGAAGTTCACAGGGCAAAATCAGCAAGGATCTGAACTTTGATCCCAAGAACAGACCAATTGCAAAATTTCCACCTCTCGCTGGAAAAGTGATGAACTTACCAGAAGTAGTGCTAGCAGATCTCAGCAGTGACCAGCAATACCTCCATAAGGCGTGTTTGTCAATTCAAAACGGTCATGATAGAGGTCCAGCTATCAAATTGTTAGAAACTGCTCAACCTGGGTCTCTCAATAATGCACGGTGGCTGACAAAAGCAAATAGTCTCTTACGTTATTACATATCACACGAAAAACCATCAGACACACTTCAAAGGAGTGCTCATTTTATACTGAACTTCTATGCTCTTGCATGGTTCACTATCAAAGCAAACTGGTCTTGCCAGGATGGGGTCAAACTTTTTCTTCATGAATCTGATCTATCAATCTATCATTATTCGTCCTGTGTTACAAAACAACTGTTACTTTTGTAGGTATCCGGAAAAATCATCGCCCACAATTCACCGCCCAGACGAACAGATTGCTGCCCATCATCCAAATATTTGGAAATTTCTGGAGTGCCTTAAGAAAGAACAAACTAAGTGAAATCAGAATTGAACAGTACATAGGTGGCCACGAACCTCAAAAGAAAGAAAATATCGCAATTGTGCGATTCATAGCATTGTATTGTCGAATATATAAGAGGGATATCTCTCAATATTTCATATTAGAATGTGTTTTAGACAAAATAAAACGGAAAATGACCGGTTAGGTCAACTGTACGCCCTTGATGATTGGTTAGGTTAAGTTGTGATATTTTCGTTGGTTTAAATGAAAATGAGAGCAAAAACACACAATAAACAGTTTGGTAGTCCCGATAATACGTAAGTACCAAAATCAACTTTTTTGTAAACAAAGGTTCGTTGAGAGAGAGAGAGAGAGAGAGAGAGAGAGAGAGAGAGAGAGAGAGAGAGAGAGAGAGTTACAAGGAGTTACAAGGAAAAGAAGTACCTCAAAAGGCCTTGCGGCCCATACCAAGGAGGTACCAATGGCAACGGGTGCCAGGGAAAATTTTGTCTTTCAAACTATGCTAGCAGTAGTAGAAAACTGGATAGAAAAGTAGAAGGCTCTCTCCCCACCCTCCGCTCCCTCCCTGCCAGAGGCAGGTACGGAAAAAGGTTGAAGAAAATACCTTGACCCTGGAAAAGTAGCCAAGGAAATTTTACAGGAAAGTGGAGAATATATAAATAGCTCTATATTTAGCTAGCTCACAGAGACACGAGCAAGCGAACTCCTGCAGAGTTTTCTGAGGTTTTAATCTTAAACTAGAGTGTGTTCTGTACTTTGTCTAGCCTATTTTTAAACAGATTTACACTTTGACTGGAAACATCCTCTGAGGGAAGTTGTTCCAGATATCAACTATTTTACAGGAAAAGAATTTCCGCAGACTGAGGTCCTAAATGTCTTTACACACTCAATATGTGCAAGATTTCGTCTAACCTTTTCTTGAACTGATCCACAGGGAACTGTTCACAACTTCCGAAGGTAACCTGTTCCATGTGGCCAGATCTTATACGTGAGGAAGAGAGAGAGAGAGAGAGAGAGTTACAAGGAGTTACAAGGAGTTACAAGGAAAAGAAGTACCTCAAAAGGCCTTGGCGCCCATACCGAGGAGTACCAATGGCAACGGGTGCCAGGGAAAATTTTGTCTTTCAACTATGCTAGCAGTAGTAGAAAACTGGATAGAAAGTAGAAGGCTCTCTCCCCACCTCCGCTCCCTCCTGCCAGAGGCAGTACGGAAAAAGGTTGAGAAATACCTTGACCCTGGAAAAGTAGCCAAGGAAATTTTACAGGAAGGTGAGAATATATAAATAGCTCTCTATTTAGCTTGCTCAGAGAGAGAGAGAGAGAGAGAGAGAGAGAGAGAGAGAGAGGAGGAGGAGAGAGAGAGAGAGAGAGAGAGAGAGAGAGAGAGAGAGAGAGAGAGAGAGAGAGAGAGGGAGAGGGGGGGGGGGGGGGGCCTTAGACCTAAATACCTTTGAAAAAAGTACCACGATAATAGACAATTTTCGCAATAATATTTCTTATTGTGGTTTAGTAAATAATATTGTTTCAAACATTTTCTTATTCTTATTTTGTTGGGTATATTTTTTTTTTTTTTTTTAGTTCAGGAAGACCGATTCGCCTCTATTTAAAGGGCATATCTCAGCGGAAAAAACAAAGAAAAAGTGAGAGGAAAGACAGAGGAAAAAGAAAGGGTGGAGGGGACAGTCGAAGTGGAAAAAGACCAAGGATGACAAAGACTGCAGGGTCGAGCCCCATCATCCTTGGGTGCTAGGGCCGGGAGGCGCACGTGAAACCTCCAGGAACAAGCACGTACAAACGAGCACAAAGAGCACGAGCTTAGAATATATATATATATTATTATATATATATAATTATATATATATATATAATAATATATAATATATATATATATATATTATAGGGTGATGCACAAATCATGACCATCGTGGATTTTTAGGGATACCCCCTCATTTGTTCCAATTTGTCACAAAACACCCTGTGAGAAATTCCAGGTCAAACAAATAACATCCAGAGGTCGCGCCCGCCAATTGAAAATTGAAAATTACAAAAAATTAGAGTAAAATCAAATTTTTTGAATTTGTTCTTATTTTTGTTGCAGGTTTGTTGCAGGTTGCAGGTTTTGTGCAGGTTTGCTGCAGGCAGAGTGGTAGGTGATGCGTATTGAGCAAACAGCAAACAGCGTTCAAGGAAATCGGTAGCGCAGTGTGCTTGTGGCAGTGTCCGGGAGAGGTGCTATATCAGTGAGTCTCTCCGCCTCAATTTCTCTTCTATTTCCTGTATCTTAATTGTGACGAAAATGAGATCAAGAAGCTCAACAGATATCTGGCTGATCGGTCAACAAATAGATAAATTGAATCAAAGTAAGCTTCCATCAAAGAAAGGAGTAATTTCCTTATTCATGAATTATAAACATGTCAAGAATAACACCGTCAGAGAAGCATTAACTTCAACCGTTAATGATGTATTGGAAGTGTGGCAGAGAGCAGGAATACCAACAACCCAGAAATGTAATGTGAAGAAATTAAATAAACTGTATGATCAGTGGCAATGGCTGAAGAAGAGCAAAGGAAAAAAATCGAAGTGTTCAATAGAGAAAGAGAATACATGGAAAGAAAAATTGGATGGACTCTTTGATATTGCGCATGCAAATGCTAACGAGTTAATAACTATCGAAGAAGATAGAGAGTTTCTACGGCTACAAAGGGAAGGTCGAAAGGGTAAAATGATGGCAGTTGATAAGGATGAAGAAAAACGTCGAAAGGAAGCTGCGAAGAGACATGAAAAAATGGATAAGAAAAGGTTACGTGAATCAAGTGCATTTGATGAAACAGTTGTTCTTGCAAGCAGCAGCAGTTCCTGCAGTGATTCACCTGCATCTACGGAAGAAGAAGTAGATCTGGAACAGCCCTCAACATCCAAAAGAGGCCTTCCAAGAAAAAAATTCAAGGTTATGAATGAAAATCTGCTTTCCTCATTGGATGTTGCTAAGATCAGCGACCGATCAGCCTCTTTAATAATTATTCCAACGATCGCAAATGTTGGAAAAGATCCAGAGAATTACAATGTTAGCTACTCATCGATTCGCAGGGCAAGACAGAAATCAAGAAAGAAGTTCAGTGAAAACTTGAAAGAAGAATTTCAAGCTGACAAACCCTTGATTGTTCATTGGGATGGCAAACTCCTCGAAGACATTACTGGGAATGAGGTTGTTGATTGGTTGCCAGTCCTAATCTCTGGCAGTGGAGAAGATCAACTGCTTGGAGTGCCAAAAATAGATCATGGCACAGGAAAGGATACTGCAAATGCAGTACATCAGGCGATCATTGATTGGAATCTAATAGATAAGGTAAAAGGCATGTGTTTCGATACAACAGCATCGAACACAGGTCGTAAAAACGGAGCTTGTGTCCTAATTGAACAGAAAATGGAGAAAGATTTGTTGTGGTGTCCTTGTCGACACCATATCCTTGAAATCATGTTGGAAGCAGTGGTATCCCCTGCATTACAGGCTTCATCAGGCCCTGACATTCAGTTATTCAAAAGATTCAAAACAAACTGGAATAAGATTAATCTAACTTCATACAATAAATTAGAAAATTATCCACAAAAGGAAAAAGAGGAAATCATCAACTTTGCAGCAAGAAAAATCAATGAAGATCAACCTCGCGACGATTACAGAGTTATTGGAACTGACAATCATCTTGCTTGGCGGTACTCCAACGACTGGAATAAAATTCAGGAAGCCTGGGGCTTATCATAGAGCCCGTTGGATGGCGAAAGTCATTTATTCGATGAAAATCTTTATGTTCAAAAGTCAGTTCAAAATAACAGCAATAGAAGAAAGAAATCTAAAAGAAATTTGTTGGTTTTCTGTTTCAATTTACATTAAGCATTGGTTTTCAGCACCCTGCGCAGCAAGTGCTCCACGAAATGATCTGAGTCTTCTCAAGAATCTTCACAGCTACAAAAGCACAAATGAACAACTAGCAAATGCTGCTTTAGAAAAATTCAAGAATCATTTGTGGTATCTCTCAGAAGAGTTGATCGCATTGGCTTTCTTTGATGATAAAATCAGCTTTGACACCAAAAGAAAAATGAAGGAGGCTCTTACAAAATCTTCGGAGCCAGATCCTCCAAAGAAGACACAAATAGACATCAAAACTATTGACAATAAGCAGCTTGAAGATTTTGTAACTGCTAACACAAAGTCCTTCTTCAGTATACTCGGATTGTCTTCAACGTTCTTGAGCAAACCAGTAGAAGATTGGCTTCTCGATGAGTTATATTGGGTTGCAAAGAACGTAGTGAATCACATGAAAGTTGTTAATGATATTGCTGAAAGAGGAGTGAAATTGATTGAAGATTATAACAAATTAATTACCAATGATGAACAACAGAAGCAATATCTACTGCAAGTTGTATCAAATTATCGGAAGAAGCTTCCGGACAAAACTAAGAAAACTCTCGTATCTTTGACGCAACAGTAAAATTTACGAGTATATCCATTCTATGTATCTATTGTAAATATCTATTGTATTGTATCTGTTTTATGAACAAATGGAAAAGAGGAAGGTGGTATGATAGGCCTCCTGGGGAACTTCCACTCAAAAAAAAAGTAACGTGACGCTTGCTGTACCTCCTGGGTGTCATGGAAATCAGCAAATTTTCAAATGGCGGGCGCGACCTCCAAATATTCGAATTTTGACCCGAAATTTCGCCAGGATCATTTTTCCATCAAATCAAACCAAATGAGAGGGTATCTCAAAAATTTGAAACAAAAAAATTTTACTCCCCCACTTTTGCATCACCCTAATAATATATATATATAATATATATATATATATATATAATATATATATATATATATATATATATATATATATATATATATATATATATATATATATACAGGGTGGGCCGTAAGTTTCCATACATAGGAAAAATTAAACGTTTGTTTTTATGTTTCAGATACCCAAGAATATGCGTTTGACGAAAGAGCAACGAATTGAAATCATACTGATGGCTGGGTCGGGAAGCAGTCGCATGGTTGCAATGAACTTTAACAGACAACATGGAACGAACATCACACACGACACTGTGGCAAAACTTATTAACAAGTTTCAGAAAACTGGAAATGTTGCAGATCAACCGCGAAGTGGTCCAAGACGTACAGCCACCGATGAAGACACAACAGCTACGATACTTACAGCGCTTACACGGAGTCCCAGAAAAAGTACACGACGGTTGTCTGCAGAAAGTGGTGTCAGCAGATCGAGTATCAGGCGCATTTTGAAAGCAAACAAATGGCATCCATACAAATTGCATATGGCACAGCATTTGAGTGAAGACGACCCGGATAGACGGATGGAATTCTGTGAATGGGCATTAACCAAAGTGAACGAGGATGCAAACTTTTCAACTAAGATCTTGTTTACTGATGAAGCAAATTTTTACGTCAATGGAGAGGTTAATCGGCAAAACATACGTTATTGGAGTAATGCTAACCCTAACTGGCTGAGTCCGACGAAGATGCAAGGTGCCGGTAAAGTGATGGTGTGGGCCGGGATATGGGGTGACAGAATTATTGGACCAATTTTTGTCAGTGGAAATCTTAATGCCGAAAGGTATCTTAACATGTTGCAAGAAGAGATTTTCCCATCCCTGCTAAACGAGGAAGGTAACTTCCCAGTTTACTTCCAGCAAGATGGAGCTCCACCTCATTATGGTCTTCACGTGCGTCGGTATTTGGATCAGCAGCAGTTTCCGGATGCTTGGATTGGTCGGCGTGGTCCTGTGGAGTGGCCTCCCAGATCCCCAGATCTCACCCCCCTTGATTTCTATCTTTGGGGGCACTTGAAGGCGATGGTGTATCAGGAAAAGATACGAGACATAAATCATCTAAAGGAACGTATCACCAACGCCATTACAAGCATAACGTCAACTGTGCTAATGCGTGTTCATCAACAGTGGGGAACACGTATTGAAATGTGTTTTCAAAACAATGGCAACCATGTAGAGCATATTATATAAATAAAATGGTTGTCCATAAAAAAATGTTTATTTTTCCTATGTATGGAAACTTACGGCCCACCCTGTGTGTGTGTATATATATATATATATATATATATATATATATATATATATATATATATATATATAGGCGAATCGGTTCTTCCCGAACTTAAAATAAAATAATATATATATATATATATAAAATGTATATATGTATGTTTGGTGAAGTGTTGCGGTGAAATGTATGAGCGATGAATTGTGTTGCGGTGATATGTATGAGCGATGAATTGTGGGCAGTGAATTGTGGGCGATTAACTTTCCTAAAACCACTTTTGTCATCCTGAAAATATCCTTTTATCTGCTATCGCTGACAATAATAAGAATATTCGGCAGCTAGCAGTCGACAAAGTGCTACAAGCGAAAAGGAGTGTTATACCGGGTGAAATTCGAATGTTTGACAAGAAATCCATCAGACTCAACTTCTCCGCTTCGACCTACATGGATATGATTGATTGGAACGAAATGGATATTACTGTTCCTTCCTTACTCCGATGTTATAAGTAGTAGTGCTGACTGCAAAAAACGCATAATTCTTGACACATACCCGTATCATTCCCAGGCAGTTGAAAGAAATGTGAAGGAAATCTCTGCAAGTGAAAAAGTCTACGGACATGACGCCCGCCATGGAATGGTTATTCTCAGCAAGAAATCTCGGCTGGAGAATCCAAAAAGGGAAACAAAGTCAGATTTTAAGTGAATCAACAAGAGGATAGCAGTTACACTTCATATAATTTAGTGATGAACACATGTTTTAGTTTATGAAAGGAAATATTGTTATAATTTTTAACCAAACTAAATTTGCTTCAAAATTTTGGCTTTTCTTCAAAATTGAGGTCAAAGTTGCGACAATGCGCATATTCATAGGCTATAAAAGTTGATGTTTTTAAGATAGGTGAGTACTAGAGCACCTTTACAGCCATGTTTCATACTGACAACTTGAGTTCGATATATTTTCGCCTCGTCCTAGTGTATATATGATTTTTCCAGGAAAGATCGCGAGAAAAGGAAACGCCAAGAATGTTAAGAGAAGAGGAAGGATTGAGTTGCGTGTTGTTGAAGGTAAGGGGATCGTCGTGTGGAAGATTGTGAAGAACAGACAGATGAAGGAACCGAGTTTTTGAGGCATTGAAAACCACCAGGTTTTCTCTGCCCCAATCAGAGATAGCAGAAAGATCAGATCAGGACAGGACCGGAAATCCGGATATTATACCTACCAGAATCACCGGACCGGATTTTACTGCCGGGTCCCAGCCCTACATACAGCATCAAAAAACTTGAAGGTTACTTGAAAAGGATCAGAATATGATTGGTGTTTTATATGAAAATACCACCAGATTATATGGTATACCAGCTGCTTTTAAGAATTACTGGTACTGGTATTTGAAACTTTAAACGAGTTGTACTGGTACCAAAATCTAAGTGGTAGTTAGTATTTGGTACTGATACTGGTGCTGGTTCCCAGCCCTGAATTTATTACAACTACAGATAGAGGATCGGGTACCACTAGGTACCGTCTCAATATTACGTGGCAGGGCCACGGGACTCCCATCTACTCAAAACCTTCATTCCTTATTTAACAAACTACAGTTTACACTCATATTTACTCACGATGATAACTGACGACTAACACTAAGGACTGAAGACGACAAAGAGGACAAGTGTTTACGTCCAATCCTCGGTGACGTCACACCTGTTACGTCATGCCTCGGTGACGTCACGTCTTGCCTCTCGTAAGGTTTGCGTGTAAGGGAAGGGGAGCTTTTACCCCCCCGATTAGTTACTAGCGGCCTGAGATTATTTTAGGATTAGTACTCAGATTGCTAGTAATATAAGTGGGATTAATGGCTACTGACACCAGGGATTAATTCAGATTAGTACGGCAGGATTTTCGGTAGAATTAGTTTTAATGTTACTGAAGATACTTTTTTCAATAAGGCTACACAAACGAGCTCACTGGAGATCACCTAATGATATTAAAAATTAGATTATTCAACTGGGATCAAAACTGGAGAGGTGATTATAAAGATTAATTACTGAAACAGTGACACTGTTGGATCGATCCAATATTCTTATCAGCTTAAACAGTAAACCAAATAACAATGTTATAAACTAATTCAAAAGCCTACATCACGTAACCGAATTGAGTATTAATAATTAAAGTTATTAGTTCATCAAATGTATCATGAAGCAAAGCCCAATAAAAAAAACGTGTTAATGATTAAGCCCTGAAAACACCAATTCCAGCAAACTAAACTTACATAGACGTGGTGTATCTAAAAATGCCTACATGTACTCGCGTATGTGTAGGTACAAGGATCTTGCTAAGATTTCTTGATACTCCTAAGGTATGTATCAATGGTTTTTACATTTAAGAGTTTAGTCAACAGACACGTACGCGCGGGCGCGCGCGTGCGTGTGTGTAAATAGAGATGTACAACTAAAAACCTTTACACAAGTGAGCGACTTTCGTACTTACTTGAGTGGATTGGGCGCCGAGGTGACTCTTGGCACTCCCCTTGCGAAGGAGTTGAAAGTGTTTGAGTCATTGGAGGACGTATGAATATCCTCCGACTGCCTGCCAATCGTCCCTTCCAGACTGGTGGTCATGCGTGGGTCTAACGTAGGTGGTGCCGACGACGAAGAAGGATCGTGAGCGGTTAAAGCAGGAGGCAAAAAGGGGTCGTGGGCGTGGTGGAGGGCGGTAGTGGAGGCGGAGAGAGGTCTCTCTCCCCCGGTGAAGAGCATGTCCTCCGTGGTGGCGGTCTTGCGGCGAGCCTTTTCGCCGCGCCTCTTCAATGAGTCAGAGGAGAGCTCCAACGACGGGTAAGAACCAAGAACGCTTCAAAGGGGTAAAACGAACGAATGAAGTTTAAACAAATATTAATCTAAGAAAAAAATTAGGGATATTCATGAAATGAAAAGAAAACTGAGGACCACTGTTATTACCCTTCCACCGGTGAATTTGACCTCGAAGACTCCGTCGACCCCGGGGTGTTGTCGTCTCCCGCGACCAGAGAAGACATCAGGTGGTAGACATTCATATCGTTATCCCGAAGGACGTGAGCCAACAGCTGTTCCTGAACACTCGTCGTTTGTTCCATCTGCAGATTATAAATTCAGGGTTAAGGTGTTCGTATATTTGACAAACATCTTCAATGGAAATGACGAAAAGGACTTTACATTTACATTTTGTCTCATTTGCAATGGCAATCCAAAAAAGGAAGAATGTTCGTATCGAGGGTTGCAGATTTAAATTAACCAATGACCGAAATGGGAATAAGAGTAATGATATTTGGGATTGTTCAACTTCCACCGTAACGACAGAGGTCATGTACGGTTTTGCACAGTTTTATGCGGGATCCGAACCACGTACGGGTCGCTACATCTGAACGAAGAGGACTGTCCCACTGAATAGATCCAACATTACCTCTCTCATCTAACAAATAACGGTGTTGCAACGCAAGTACTTTGAATGAAAAAAAACTCAAGCTTAAAAAAAAAGTATTGCAGTTCAATTGCAACAAAGTATCACGATTTCCGTGATGAAGCCTCAACGCGATGCTACTTGTGTCAAAATGCCACACTGAAGAAACTCGACCATTAGCCAATAAGTGCCAAAAAGAACCAAAATACCAGTTTCATTAAAAGACTTGAAGCGACTGAAACGGGTGTTATATACCTGCTTCATCTTTCCCTCAAGTTCAGCGATAGCCCCCTGCCTCTGAGCTGCGACCGTGGCCTGATTGACGGACATCGAAATGAGCTTCGAGATCAGGTAGTACATCTCCTCGATGCTCAACCCCGATGTCACGCGGTTCGGGTCTAACACGTCCATCGCCTCCTGGAGGAAAAATAGGGCTTCATTTAAACAATTCATTAACAGTTTAAAACGTATTAGATGAAAAAAAAAGTAGTTTCAACTTTATAGTTTAATAAAATAATAGGTCATAGGAAAAAAATTATGAAGAGCTACACAGATGATATCCTATGACTATGACCTTGTTCTCTTCCATGCTCATGATGTTCTCCTGACATTCGGTAATGTTCTCGTGGATGTAATCGATGTTAGCTTTGCAAGCGTCAATCTGGTCGTTGAGGTCGTTGTAAGAGTTGATGTCAGTAGGATCGACACGTTCCCTGCGCCGCTTGATCTTCTCTAACTGCCGGGAGAGGGACTCTCTCTCTTTTAACCACCTGCAGAGAAAGAATAAAGGGAAATTCAATGAGAAAAATGGGGCTGAAAATTCAAATAAGAGAGAAATTAAAAGACATGAGAAGAGGGAGACAATTTTTAAACGTTTAATTTTAACTTTGTAGCAAAATCAATACAAGTGTATTTTCGACGAATGGCCAAGAATTATAGGCTCTCTCTTTTTTCATAATTATTATGAACTAACTGGTATTAATTAGTTAAATAATTATAAGGAAAATAACTGGGTGTGATATGCCATATGAAATAAACCGACCTGCAGTTTTATTCTAGTCTTCTCAAGATTGCCACCAATATATACAGGGTGTTTCACAACCGGTCTGCCATACTTTGGGGCGTGATTTCGGGGTGGGGGGTGGGGGGTGATATCGACTAAAAAAGTTAATACAACATTGGTGCTATTTCCAACCGTTGCGGAGCTACGGACGTTTTAAGGTGCGTCGAAAAAAAATAAACGAGAGTATTAATCTGATGTATTTATTGCCACATTTTATGAGATACACCTTATAAATGATCAAAATGTCCGCCTCGGTTTTCAATGCACAACCTCGCTCGTTCCAAACGAGTCCACTGCCCATTGAATCATTTCGGGGTGTTCTCGTACGTAAGCAGCGGCATCCATAATCCGACGCAGGAGTTCCTCTCTCGTTTGTACTTTGGTCTTGTAGACCATCTCTTTCATAAGGCCTCATAAAAAGAAATCTAACGGGGTTAGCCGGTGAGGTCCAGAGATCTTGGGGGCCACGATATTGGACCAGCACGACCAATGTATCTCATACAATGTAGCAATAAATACATTAGATTAATACTCTCGTTTATTTTATTCCATGCACCTTAAAACGTCTGTAGCTCCGCAACGGTTGGAAATAGTACTGCTGTTGTATTAACTTTTTTACTCGATATCACCCCACAAAGTATGGCAGACCGGTTGTGAAATACCCTGTGTATAATATATATATTGCGAACCAAATTTTTTCAACATCGCTAAGACAATCCGGCTGCTACGCCTCATCCGGCACATAGAGTCGACACAGTTGGGAACCCCCGAGCCGAACCGTTTCCTGGCAAGAAGCTATCAGAACAGGTTTAAGCGGTAACGGATCTTTCTCGGAGGACCATAAGACTACAAAACACGCGACACTGAAGGATAATGAATTTGGAATGTACGAGGGGCAACGCAAAATTAAAAACAAATATTGTCCTGGCTAATATTCCAGGGCTAAAACCGAACCATTCGCTAAAAGTTTCATACCTTAAAGGATTTATGGATGAAAAGAGGTGACATCGCATGCCTCACATAAACGCATCTTAAAGATTTCCAAGGTGTGTGAAAACTACGAATATTGCATAGATACGAAAGAAATGCATATCGATGGTTACAACTTACTACGAGTTGACAGAACAGCAAGACGTAAGGTGGCTGTGTCATATACGTACACGTGAGAGTCATATGGAAGAGGCGAAAATAAGCAAATCAAACAGCTTCGTGGAACTTTTAGCAGTAAAAATAGAAAAACTAAACAGGGTACTTATAGTCATCTAGAGACCTCCAAACATTCCAACTGCAAAATTCTCGGACGTCATTGCTGATATCAGAAACCCAATAACCCTTAAACTCTCCATTCCCATTATAATACTGCGTGATTTTAATTTTCCATTTATAAAATACAAAAAGGTTGAGAGAAATATATACATAATTACGTATACACCAGGACAATGGGGGCACAAGAGAAGACCAGGAACAAACAAAAATGATTGATGGCTCTAACAACTGAATTTATGTTAACGCGAGAGAGAACGGATAACACCAGAAAAAATAACTGCCCGGATCTGGTATTCACGAACAAAACCAACTTGATTGATGATATAAAAATAACCCCAACTATTATCTCAGACCACAACATAATCGAGATATCAACTAATATGGTGACAGCCTTAAAAGAAGATACTCATTGAAGGAGGAAACAAATTTGAGATTTTTAACCTAAACTCCAAGACTTTAAACTGGGAAGAAATAAGGTCCCACATGACCAAAATAGAGTGGGAAAACAGTTTTAGAGGATAAAACAACCGAAGAAATGCTAACAACCTTGGAAGGAAAGACTGGAAATTTTAGAAAAAATGTTCCGAAAACACCGCCAAAAGGTCAGAGGAATTTTTTCGAGAGGCAAAAGCAAACAGTATTCCGCAAAAGAAAGCGTAACTGCCAAGTTACTGTAATTACACAAACAACAATACCAGTGAAGAAAGAATGAGGAGTATCGATAGGGAAATACAAGCCCAGAGAGGGAAGGGGAAAATGCGGTAGAAGTAAAAGGAAAACGCAAAATACTTCTATAGCTATGCGAAAAGGAAAACAAGAACGCACGACACTATTGGGCTCTTAAAAAAAGAAAATAATGAACTAACCGACGACTTAAAAGAAACATCAAACATTGAGAGCCCAGGATGAATCAGTTTCAGCACCCCAAAAAGGGACAAAGTGGTACTTGACAGAGTGTATTCTTTAAAAAGAAATTACAAGGAGAGTAACATTTTGATTTTACCACAGAAGATAAAGCGCGAGCTACAGGACAAATGAAATCACATTCAGCTTAGGTCTGGACAAATGAAACTCCTCTGATTAAAAACTAAAAATTAAACAGATACACCCCTATTTGGAGCAGATCCCTGGACACGGGGGAAATACCGAACATCCTGAAAAGAACAAACATTGTCCCTATACTCGTAGATGGATCTCGAGCAAAGGACTATAGACTCGTGTCATTGACGTCCCATCTCACCAAAATATTTGAAAGAATAGTTAGAGAAAAAATCAATGACTTCTTGGAGACACTGGAGAGATTTAATGAGAACCAGCACGGATTCTGATCAGGAAGATCATGCCTATCACAACTAACAGAGCACTATAACTCATGGACACACTTGAAAGCAATGAAAACTACGATGCCATATATACATATTTTGTTAAAGCGTTTGACAAATATGATCATGGTATACTAATGGCACACAAAATGAAACATAGAGGAATAACAGGCAAAGTGGGAAAATGGATCCACTTAATAAATTTTGCCCCCACCTTTTTTTTTCTTTCCAAGTTTCCTTGTAAGTTCCAGAAATTTTGTACACGAGTAGTTACATACCTTTTTTACAAGTTTTTATTTTTCCACAGTCTCCATCCTTTTCTACGGCTTTCTTCCACCTCGAAACAAGGGCCTTTATTCCTTGCTGGTAAAAGTCCGCTGGGTTCCGCTGGAGCCACCTCTTAACCTCCTCAACAACCTCATCGTCACTCTGAAACTTTCTTCCACGAATACCATCCTTTATTGGAAGTCTGAAGGTGCTAGATCCGGGCTGTATGGAGGGTGGGGTAACAGTCGAGCGCATTTTTGTGATGGCCTCTCTCGTTTGCAAACTGTTGTGTGGTCTTGCGTTATCGTGCAAAAGAAGGACGTCTTCCAGTTTTCTCTCCGGTCGAACTAGTTTTACACGTCTCTGGAGTCTCTGTAGGGTAGCAATATATGCCTCTGAGTTGATTGTTTGTCCTTTCTTCATAATGTCCGCCAGAATCACCCTTTTCATGTCCTAGAAGATGGTGGCCATAACCTTTCCCGCAGAGGGAGCCATTGTGAACTTTTTCTTGCGTGGGGAGTCTGCGTGCTGCCACTCCATGGATTGGCGTTTTGTTTCAGGTTCAAAGTGGTGTACCAAAGTCTCATCCCCAGTCACAATTCGTGAAGGGAAGTCATCCCTTTCTGTCTCGTATCGAACCAACGACTCGGAAGCAATTTCTTTTCTTTGGGCTTTGTGATCTTCAGTCAGTTGGCGAGGAACAAACCGTGAACACACTTTTGAGTATCGTAGTTGCTGAATTATCGTATTTACACTTCCTTCACTAATTCCTAGCTCCAGCGATAGCTCCTTGTACGTGACGCGCCGATTTGATCGAATGATGCTGTTAGCATGTTCCACAGTGGGAGATGTCACAGCCAATGCCGGGCGACTGCTGCGTCGAAGCTGGCTCTCCCTCTCCCCGATGATATCTCACGTTTAGACCAGCGTCCAACTGCGCTTCGATCAACAGCAGCATCTCCGTAAACGTTTTGTAAACGTTTGTGAATATTTCCAACCGTTTCCTTCTCTGCGGTTAAGAACTCGATAACAACTCTCTGTTTACGACGCACATCACTGTCAGACGCCATTTTCGAAACTGCGTTAAACATCGGTTTTATACGAGGAGGGGAGGTTCAAATTGGAAAAATCCGGTTATGTGAAGCGCAGAAAGTTCAAACTTACGGCCCAAAAGACATTTCAGCCCCATGGCCTATTATTTAGCTAAGAAAAAAAGGGCGGGGCAAAATATATTGAGTGCCCCTTGTACAATTTCCTGAGAACGTCAGGCAGGTCATAAAAATATAAGGTATATAATCATCAGAATCGGAAGCTATTCTTTTTTTACGTCGGAAGGAGGGGCCAAGGGAGGGTATTTTTTTTTTTTTTTTAGAACTTTTGAAAAAGATTGTGTAGTGTGTAAAATACACGGGTGTCTAGTGAAGAACAGAAGGAGAAGCCTGTGTTTGAGAGCATGTTGCACTGCTCATTGGGTAGACAAAACAGGAAAAGATCAGCTGAAGAGGATAGTGACGGAAGAAACGGGAGTCCCAACACTCCCTCTCTCTCGTCTAACATCCTCCTTCGAGTACTTTCCTGGTCAATTGTATCTACAATCTCCTCCAAACGAAGCTCAGTACCACGAGGAACAGTAGTGGCTCCATTCCTATTCATCATCATGCTAATAGACATAGACAATGAAGTAACCAACAACAGCATAGTAACATCCTTCGCAGATGATACAAAAAAATTAGCAGAAATATCGGTAATGTAGAAGAGGTGGAAGCCCGAGAGAGGGACCCGAACGGAATATACAAATGGTCAGAAGTCAACAACATGAAATTTCAACTCTTGAGATATGGAAGAAATGAGGAGCTAAAACAGATAGCATATTATGCTCCATATAGACAGGAATTGAGAGAAGACAGAAAGCGATAGATTTAGGGGTTATAATGACCGACGATGCGAAATTTGAGACACAAAATCAGATAGCGATAAACAAAACAAAAGGACTCGAGGGACAGGTACTGAGAAACTTTAAAAGAAGGAACAAGAAAGTAATGATTCCCCTGCTGAAAACACTGATCATACCAAAACTTGAATACTGCTCAGACTTGACGTCCCCGTATAAAAATGAAGAAATTCAAAGAAATTTCACAGCCAAGATCGTAGCTACAAAGAACTCCACTACTGGGAAAGACTTCGTAAATTAAATCTATATTCACAAAAGGAGATATATATACCATAATTCAAACTTTGGAAAATAATGGAAAAACTGGTACCTAACCTCAAACTGAATCCAGTAACCACCCAAACAAGTGGAAAATAGGAAAGGTAGAATGTGTAGTGTTCCCGAACTGAAGGCTAGAACAGGGGCACCCTCAACTCTAAAGGAAAATAGCATGGTCGTCAGGGGGCAAAGACTATTCAACCAGCTTCCCAAGGCGATCAGGAACATTACTGGTGTCAACGTAGAATTCTTGAAAAGACTACACGCCTGGCTCAGATGGTACCAGATGAGCTGTGTGGGGCTAGCTATGTGCGATAAAAATCGCAAGATGGCCTAGAGGTGGGGTCATCAGCTTGACCTTCGCGTGAAAAGACCAACGCACATTATGTATTATTAAAACCCAACCAAAATAATGTACAGGGATGGCCAAAAGTCACGATCGGGTGGTATAGAATGGTTGATAAAAAATGAGCTTTAACTTTCGAAACATTTTATTTAAGCCAAAAACAAAGAAAAAACATCACAAATGAAACTAAATTAAATAAAAATATATCTTCCTGCTTATACGTCTAATCGGTTTGTATGAATGCCGTCGTGAACGTATAATTGCATTCGACGCCGAGTGCACCGTGAAGCTTTTCGAAGTATCTCAGGCGTAATGGCTGAGAATATGTAAAGAATTTCTATTTTTAACTCTCCAACGGGAACGCATGCGGATGTGGCTAAGTTTGTTCTTCAAAAAAGAGCACAACCAGTTATCACAAGCTGTGAGGGTCGGGATTTCTGGTAGGCTAGTTGAAAGATCGGAAAAATATGGACCAACAATCAGTTCACAGGTTACACTACCCACATCATAAAATGAGGAGGGTGTTATGCTATTTCTTCAAAGAAACGGGGATTTTCTTTCGCCCAGAAATAGACCTCGTGCTAAGATATATGGCACATTCGTCAGTAAACAATGTTTCGACGAGAAGCTAAGGTTGGAAATTCATTCAATAAAATTTGACATGACTGCCGCCGTACGTTCATATCATGATCAGATAATTCATTGATAAATACGGGCCTATACTTATGGTAGCCTTCTTCCTTCATCAGATGTCGCAAGGAAGTCCTTGGAATACTGAATTCAGCGGATCGTTTCTTAGATGATTTCTTGGGTGACTGAAGAATTGACTTCTCTAAACGAACAAACGTCCGCATATTTCTGCGGTCTCCCACATCGTTTGGCATCGATGTAAAACAGATCCGGTTGTAAACGTTTTTTTCTTCTCCCGTTTACAATTTGCCTCAGTCAGAATTGCTTTATGAAAATGCATTGCGAAGTCTTCTCTTATATCATTAGAAGTTTTGCTAGTACGTTCTTTTCGTGAACCCAAAAACTCGCAACAAGAGGCTCCTCGATTGTAAAAAAAACTTGTATCCGCCATGTTGAAGGCTTGATAACCTACGTCATTATGAAGTTTGTTTACATACCACATAGCCTAGCTTAGGCCGAGCTTTCGAAGGTGATTAGCCTAGGCCCAGCTGCTTCTATTTGGTAAATTTGTGTGAATTCTGTCGTAAATATTCTTTGAAACACATTCTTCATTTCTAAACGATCCGATCGCGACTTTTGGCTACGCCTGTATATGAATTGATATCGATTGAACTATAATGATCTCCTGAGCACGTGCTCACTCGCATGCACATGCGCCCATCTCCGCATAAACGAGGTGTCGACTTTATTTAAATTCATATATCTAAAATACTAACTAATCAAACCTACGAGAAAAGCGTGCTGTTTTGGACACAAATGAGGGCTCAAGGTTGTTTTCTGTTAAGCTATTAAATAGTGAGGTACTCGCTAACCTTGCGTAACCAAACCAAACTTTAACTAACCTAACCAGGAACAACATATCCGTTTTCTCACAAAAAGAGTACTCCACTTCACCCGTAAATTATTACATATTTGACTTCATTTATGCCCAGTTGATTATGCACGTGCGCGCAAAATAAAAATCCTTTAAAAGCTCGTTCCTGTTAAAATCTGCTTACCTATCCATGTCCCTCTCGAGGCTGCTGACCGTCTGCTTGTTGTAAGCCACCTTATTGATAGATTGCTCAATCGACTGCCACTTCTGTTTCGCCACTTTCGGTGAAAAGGAAACGCCGTTCCCCGCCGCTAATTCTAAAAACAAAATAACAATAAATGGGTGTCCCCCAAAAAGTCCCTATTTTTATTTGCCCGTTATTTTATAGTGGATGCGTATTTTATTAGTGGGATTTCATCTTTAGAAACGTAACAGACTGGAATTTTTATTCCACATATACCTATGCGTTTTTAATCTTTCATTACTTAACTAATAAATATTGTATAATAAAAACATCCTTTTATCATTTCATACTTAAAGCGATAACTGCTCGTGAAACTCGCAACATTTTGAGGAAGCATTTCTCCGAGCGACTAATCTCCCTTCATAAGCCAGTGGAATGGCCCCCCTGCTCACCTGACTTCACACCCCGCCTTTTTTCGTGGGGTTACATAAAGACAATTTATTCTACCAAACCTAAGACACTCGAAGACCTAAAGACCAAAGTTTACGAGGTAATTAACACCATCACAGCTGAGCTATTTCCAAAAATTACGCCAACATTTGCGTAAAGTTGTATATTGAGTTGGAAAAAAAAAATGTTGATTACACTGAACTTTTTGCTTAATCAAAATTAATAATCTCCTATATTTTATGTACCTATTCAGTTTGTCTTTGTCTATATTCCTTTTTTTTTAGCTTAGAACATTTACTTAGAAGTAGGGACAGTTTTAAGACACCTCGTATAAATTTAACATTTAACACCTTAAATGTGCTTACTTCTCCTTAATCTTCCCGCAACCCTACTGCTAAATTCCTTCCTTGGTGCCTTCTTCAAGTTGGAGAGTTCCTCCGTTTTCCTCCTGAGGACCGTAGTTTTCAACCGATTGTCTGCCTCTAGAGATCGGATGTAGTTCTCCTTCTTCCGGTGCTCCTTCCGAAGTTGCGCGATCTCTTTGTTCTTCTTCATGTCTTCCTTTTTCGCTCGATTACTCTCTTCTTTCATCTTCTGCATTAACTAAAATGTACGTACAAAAAATTAGATATACACAAAATATGTGTGCGCGCGCGTTTCATTATTACATTGCGATTTATCATCCAAATTCTCGTAATAAAATTTGTAATTCATTCCAGTCTTTAACGCGCACCTTATACATACATACAAGCTAATCTATCCATCTTATATGACGTTAATGTATCTATTTAAGGATATTTATCCTTCCGTTACCTTCACTTTATTCCTTTTCATATCTGCCATTTCTGCTTTGAGCGATTTGAGCTGCCTTTCGTGCGCTGACCTCTCCCTCATCAGTTTTGCATGTTCCTTCTGAGCCGTTTTGAGCTTCTTCACTTCTTCTTCCATATGGGAGAGCTTTCTTTGGTATTCCTGACGAACCGCCTTAACTCTATCATCACTGGGCCCACCAACTGGGGCATTTTGCTTCATGGTTGCTAACACCTGGCGAAAAGATTATTTATAAACATTTTCGAATTCTGTATTCTCATTTACACTTTATTTATAAGAAAACCACATCTCATTTAAAGTAACGTTCATTCGTACTATTTAAAACCAGCTACATACAAAATAACGAAATTTTAATATAAATGAAGGAATAAGAGTGACGAGCCCTTTAAGTGTCTCAGAAAATACTAATCATAAATGAATGAGAAGCCGTAAATGATGATTAATATATAAATAAAGACCATTAAATAAACTGAGCACGTAAACAAAATAAAACTTTGTCACGTACCTTGTCCCTTTCGTCCTGCGTGGCTTTGATTCTGTTCATCATCATGTTCAATTTTTCCTCGTACTGGAACTTCATCGTTTCCAAACGCCTTTGCGTCGCCTCCAGACTCTCGATTAGCTTCTGCTTTATCGAAATCTCGCTGGTGAGATCGGCTAATTCCGCGTTATAGTTTTCTGGGAAAACGTGTATCATAAATTTACCTCCCGGTTGATTTCTCAGACCCTTACTTTTAAATACATAATGAACGTAGTACTATTTTAATACATTATTTTATAATTATCTAGAAGTAAAACGAGTCCCTAATTGAAATGCAATAAAATTTGGATACGAGATACATAAATTAAAATTCTTTCGTAAGTATGAATACGGATAATTTACAAAGAACGTCCAATAAACATAAATTTGACGAGACTATGGTATAATTTGTACACATACAAAAGCGCATACATTAAAATAAATAAATAAAAAAAATGCCGAATTACAATGCGCTTAAGGTGCTACGTACGCAACTATAAGAATCATGATTGGGATTACATTTTTCACACATCACTGAATGAATGAAATATTTTATTTTTTTTATATCCAAACGCCTCTCCCACCGCAATGAGGTCGCGTCAGGAACAGGCAGGAAACGCCTCAATCGCTCAAGCGAATTATGAATTATACGCAATGAAAATATTTTGCGTAATAAATGTCAGTTACATTCAAATTCATAAGAATTGTGTATTTATAATTGTAAAATGTATTTGAATATGAAGAAATTAAAATATGTTAATCGCGCTGTAGTAGAGAACCACAAAAATAAATACAAAGCGTTTGAGTAAAAGGACTTTGGCAATGCGACACCGAATGAAGAAAAGGGGGAAAATAAATCACGTTAGCCATAAATCAGTCGAAGTCTTTTAATTCCAACGCAAAAATTTCTCGAATCTGAACAAATTAAGGATCATTCATAATTGAGCGAGAATCTGTAAATTACGAATAACGAATAGACGTAAGGAAATTTAAAACAAAAATGATGAAATGTAAGAATGAAATGCGAGTGTAGCGAGTGAGCGAGTGAGCGAGCGAGTGAGCGAGCGAGTGAGGAGCGATGTAAGTAATGCATTTAAGTTTTCCGTTAAAATAAATAAATGCCTAAAGAAAAGTTCGAGAACATTTTACAGAATAAAACGTTTTTATTCACTCTGAGACCTACTTTATATACATACATACACAACATATATATACACAAAGGTGGGCAGGACCGAGTTCCAAAAGGACCGAACTCCAGGAACTCGCGGGAAAGTCTGTCCTTTTCTCAGTGAGGACCGAAAGTCCATTTTTAAGCAATTCCGGACGGTCTTTTTTAGTGATTTTAGGTGTTTAGTGATTATTTGAAGTTCTAAAGAAGATGGATCGTTTCCTCCAGAAGACCAGAAAGAGACTGAGACTGAACTGAAACTTGTTTCAACACCTGGAGGAGACGAAGAATCTACTGATGTTAGTGCTTCAACTTCAAGTCAAGCAACTGGAGCTCCTAGCGGAAGAACTGAACCCGGCAATCCCTGGCCGTACCTGGACAAATACTTTGAATACCTGGGCCCCAAGGGTGAGCAGAACCTGGAGTACAAGTGCTTGCTGTGCCTGCAGGTGTCTTCTTGAAGGGAAACTCAAGCATTTAACAACTTTTTTTCATCATTTATGTATTGTATTAATTATAATTTACGTTAATAAAATTAAAGATTTCCGGTGTCTTTAATTTCATTTTAATCAAATTTTTCACACATTATATATAAGGACCGAGTCGTTCCTAGGTCCTATCTTCAGAAAGGACCGTGACCGGGACCGTCGGTCCAGTTTGAGGCAAGGACCGGGACCGTCGGTCCTTTTGAGGCCCGGCTGCCCACCTTTGCATATATATATATATATATTATATATATATATATATATATATATATATATATATATACATATATACTGTATAATAAAAAATAAGCAACTGGTGGAACAATAAAAACCGGAAATTGGCATATAAAAAAGGCATTTAAATAGGCGCAACAGACAAAACAGGCCTCCTGTACAAACCTCCAACAGGTCTTTCATCATCTGAATATTCGTCATCCTCTGATTAAAGCAGGTTAAAAAAATAAATAAATAAAATAGAGCATTAAAAATCCTGGTGCATCAAGAAAAAGCTGCTGCATATCCCCACTAACAACGATGCAGAATCACACAGCGGGTAAGTACTCCATTTCAAATGCATCACCAAAAGGTATCGATCAATCGCAATTATCTTAACCTTTTCTGTCCCAGCGATTCCATATGGCATCATCAACAAAAAGTAGGCATAATTTCCTCAGATTAGCTTCAATGATGCCTTATGGCATTTGAATGTAACAATTAACTGTATAGCAATATCTGGCAGATAATTTTGGACATTGGCCTAAGCATTTAGAACCCAAAAAGAGATGCAGAAACTGTATACATAAAGGGTTACGCTCGTCTAAAATGCAGAAAGTATGATGTACCATTATGTTTAACAAAGGACAAAAACTGTTTTAATGCATTCTATTCAAAGTAGTATGGTCTACCGTTGCGTTTAGCAAAGGACAAAAATTGCTTTTGTTTGTTTCATTCAAAGTACCAAAGTTGTTAGTTTTTTTTATTACTCGATAGCGCCAAATGGAATCATATAATTTCTAGTGTAATTAATTAATTAATTAAATTTCTAAAAGTTTCGTTTATGTTTCCGTACCTATTTTTAACATTTTTAAGTGTTAAAATTTTTATTTTTAGCTCAAAACAATAATTTGGGACAAAGGGTTAATTAAATTATTAACAATTCACAATTAAGTTCGTGACTATATATATATATATATATATATATATATATATACACACAAACACCGTAGTATTATTTATGCAATTACCATACTGTATCAAGCGCGCGCACACATTCCTCTCACCATCTCTCATTGTATACCTTGAGAAACACCATCAATATGGCATTTAGGCAGTGCTCCTCTCTTTCATATACAGGGTATCCGATAAGTGCGGTCTCGTAGGAAAATTCATGTCAAGTTAAATTTATAAAAGTAATACATTTAGAACGAAAACAAATGTTCAAATTGACGTCATTCTTGTTGTTCGCGCGTTGATACGATGTTCCAAATTTAAAACGCACACGTGCCAAAGTCTCTGGTGTGATTTGCGCGAAAACAGCACGGATATTTTCTTTAAAGGTCTTCAGTGGTACGTGGATGGTCAATAAACGCAACGGACTTAAGGTGACCCCCGGAGAAAAAAATCTAGAGGTGTGAGGTCCGAGATCTTTGTGGCCACTCGATCGGTTCCTCGCGACCAATCCATCGCCCAGGTAGAACTTCATCCAACCAACGTCGCGTCTCAAGGCCAAAGTAAAGTAGTGCTCCATCCTGCTGAAAGTAAAACCGATGTCGCGCTGCGAGTGGCATTTCGTCCAAATACGGTTCCAACACATCATGAAACAACTGGAGATATCGTTCGGCATTAAGTCGTCCTCCCAGAAATATTGGTACCAAAACAAGATTTCCACGAACGCAGCACCACACCATTACTTTTGGGTTAGTTTGGCGATAAGCATCAACAGCGGCATGAGGATTATCCTGCGCCCAGTTTACGTATTCGTTCGGGTGGAAACACGCATCATCGCTAAACATGTCGTCGTCCGCTACGTTTCTTTTTTACTTAAATCATTCACAAAATAAATTTTCCCGAGACCGGACTTATCGAACACCATATATATATATATATATATATATATATATATATATATATATATATATATATATATATATATATATATATAAGCACACCGGACAAAAAATTAGTCACCCCTAATAGCACCGATAGTAGGAAGTTCAAGGTCACACAGAGGGCGCTGATGTAGCATTGGTAAGTGACAAGTAGCGGTGGCGTAGCACACAGGATCATATCTGTTTCGTGAGGTGGTGAAGAACAAAGTGTGTGTTGGATATAGTCTGCAAAATGGGTCGTGAGGCAGACGTTACTCAGTGGCAAAAAGGAGCCATCGTGTTTGGCAGAGCCCACGGACACAAAATGTCTGAAGTAGCCCAATTTGTTGGTGTGTCAACGCGTACTGTCCAGCGAGTTTACAAAGAGTGGTGTAGTTCGCAATCAACTGACAATCGACGGCGTAACTGTGGCCGGAAAACAATTCTCGACAATAGGGGCCGCCGCCATGTTTCTCGTCTAGTAACTGCAAATCGTTTTCAAACCAGAGAACAATTGCTCCAAGAAACCAATGAGGTTCTCCAGCGACCAATTTACGAACGGACATTGCGACGAGAACTGCATGCGATGGACATCTGGAGCAGGGTACCACGGAAGAGGCCGCTGTTAACAGCAAGTCACAAATTGGCACGTTATAAATGGGCTCAGGCACAAAAACTGGACTGCGGCAGATTGGAAACGTGTAATTTGGTCCGATGAGTCCCGTTTTTGTTTGTTCTCCAATGATGGGAGGCGACGAGTACATCGCAGGTCCAATGAAGCCTTTAATCCTGAATGCGTCGAAGGTGTTGTTCAGGCTGGAAACAAAGTGAAGCGCAGGAATAGACACCCACGGACTCTGGCGGAACTTCGGGACCGGCTGATGAACGAGTGGCAGCAAATCGATGTTCAGTACATGCACAACCTCGTAGAGTCTCTGCCTCGCCGGATTCGTGCGGTTATCAAGGCCAGAGGCGCCGTCACACGTTATTAGGTACATTCTGAGAGGGGTGACTAATTTTTTGTCCGGTGTGCTTATATACAGGGTGTACATAAAGTCAGGATCTATTTTGTGAAGCACTTGGAAATTATATGGAATTTAACCATAAAATGATAAAGTGGTAACATTTATTAAATAATTAAGAGTAGGATTCGACGTGACGCCCATCAGTATCCCTGCACAGCTCAAATCGTTCCGCAGCATTTCTAAACACATTCTGGAGCATTTGCGGGGTTATGTTATCTGCAGCAGTTCGTATACGTGTACGTAAGTTTTCAAGACTCGTAATCTTCGTCTGATAGACGTGCGATTTGATAAAGCCCCATGCAAAGAAATCTAAAGGGGTTAAATCTGGTGATCTCGCTGGCCAAGGTCTGTTGCTTCCGCGTCCGATCCAGCGATTTGGAAAACGTCCATTTAGATAATCCTGACAATTTTGGCATAGTGACAAGGAGCACCATCATGTTGATAGACGACGGGGATAGAATTGTTAGTACCGTCGTCTATCAACATGATGGTGCTCCTTGTCACTATGCCAAAATTGTTCAGGATTATCTAAATGGACGTTTTCCAAATCGCTGGATCGGACGCGGAAGCAACAGACCTTGGCAGCGAGATCACCAGATTTAACCCCTTTAGATTTCTTTGCATGGGGCTTTATCAAATCGCACGTCTATCAGACGAAGATTACGAGTCTTGAAAACTTACGTACACGTATACGAACTGCTGCAGATAACATAACCCCGCAAATGCTCCAGAATGTGTTTAGAAATGCTGCGGAACGATTTGAGCTGTGCAGGGATACTGATGGGCGTCACGTCGAATCCTACTCTTAATTATTTAATAAATGTTACCACTATCATTTTATGATTGAATTCCATATAATTTCCAAGTGCTTCACAAAAATAGATCCTGACTTTATGTACACCCGGTATATATATAGTACAGGGTGTCCCGTAAGTCTGGACCCATAGGGATTTATAATATATTTTTTTATTATGTTGCAGGTAAACCATGTCACTGACTAGAGAGGAGAGAGTTCAAGTTATTTTGCTGGTCGGGACCCGCAGTCACCGGGAAGTGGCCGAAGAATTCAACAATATGCATCCAGACCGCGCACCAATCACACACAGATGTGTTGGCAAGTTGATAGCCAAATTTAAGGAAACTGGATCCGTAGCTGACAAGCCTCGCAGAGGACCTTCAAGGACTGTTACGGAAGACGAAACCAGTACCAATGTGTTGGCTAGCTTCGCTGTCAGTCCCAAGAAGTCACTTCGACGCATGTCCAGCGAAACGGACTATTTTGTAATTTTATTAATTTTGCCCTATGGGTCCAGACTTACGGGACACCCTGTATATATATATATATATATATATATATATATATATATATATATATATATATATTCTTCTGATCAACTATTCAAGACCGACCCCCAAGGAATAGAATAATAATGATTGAGTAGAAAATTAAGAGTACTGAGAATTCCAAGATAACGAAAGCGAAGTAACTTTAAAATTCGCCACCAGCGACAAACCAATAAAAATTAAATTACTTTTTCCACATTTATTTAATTGAGATTAATTAAAAAATGAAAGGAATCAGTTTTATATTCTGTGAAATTATTATTATTATTATTATTTCCACCTAAAGAGAGAACCTTCTATATTTCAAGTAAATAAACGTCATGACGCCAATAAACACGGACTCCCTCTCCGCGTGGCGCCACAATATAGTACCAATCCCCATACCTTTGTCTTCTCCGCTTTCGTCGGAGCTTTCTTCGTCCTCATTATTCTCATCGTCCTCATTGTCGTCGTCGTTCATGACGTCATCCTCGTTATTCAGGTCGTTGTTGGTTACCTCCCCGCCGCCTCTCTTCTTCCTTCCGACCTCGTCGAGATCGTGTTTGAGCTCCCTTTTGGCTTCCTCAATGAGGTCGGTGATGCTCTGGGTCTCGTCCTCGACGCAGCTCATGATAGAGCCTTAAAAAGAATTATTAATAATAGTAAGTGGACGGCGGTAACTAATTAAACATCGATTCCTAGTATTAACAATATAAATATCATCGTATATTTAGCGTTATATTAACACAAATTATACGCAACGAACGACCTTCACTTATTTATCTTACTCCCCATTATTTACCAGGGTTGACTTTTTTCGGTGGAGAGGGGTTGCCTCACCCAATAGTGTTCTTATCATAATGTCATAAAAAAAATTGGGGTTTTATCTTTATTAATTAATGTAGTTTTTTTCTTTACTATCGTATCGCTATTTTTTCTAATGTCTCGCTTCTTTTACCGAAGTTTCGCTATATGCTGGCTATTTACACTTATCCACCCCAATTTACCAACTACATACAAAAAGAAGTTTCATATAGAGGTAAAAGTTAAAAAAAAATAGTTGGTACATCAAAGATTGCGCAACGCTATATCTAATCTATAACCTTTATAGAAATATCTATAAGATACACTGCTCATCAGTCTTATTTTGTAAGTACCGTCATTATTATATTAATATATTTTGCGCCTTTACGAGCGTTGCAAGTTTATTTACCCATCTTAATCCTCTTAAACCTTATTTCTTACGGAGCGAACATTTTATCTTAAATACACACAAAATATAATAAAAGATAGGATGCCCTAAGGTATATAACCAACTACCGGTCAGTGGTTCATCACAAATAAATTTGGCTAAGCCAAATCAGTGAAATTAGTTTTCCCATACTTTTGTAACATTTTTTATTTTTTGTGGCTAAAACTAATAAAACGCCTTTTGCATCTGGAAGTGGAAGAAAGCAAAGGAAGGAATGAAATGTCACGAATTGAAACTAGTTCTGAAGTAAAATGTAACCATTTTGGAATTGAATTGATATCAAGCCTAAACATTACACGATAGGGCTAAATAAGAACCTGTTAACTTCTACTGAACCTCTTGAACTTAATTTACATATTTATTATTATTCTTATAAATAGTAAAAAAAAATTATTTGACTGAAATAAGCCTATCTAGATTATAAAAAGCTGTTACTGTATAACCTTTTGTTTGCTTAAAAGAGAAGAAAAGCAAATTTTGAAACCCCCAAAAATATTTTGTTTCTTTCGAATTGGGTTTTTCTGAAGAAACACACTGCGGACGAATGAACCGTTCCCAAACAAACCAACTCTATCACTTACCCACCCCAATTTCCTCTTACCCGTCATAGATACCCCGTGCATGGGTGACAAGGACGTCCTCAGCGCCGCTACGTTGTTTCTGTTGTTCAGCTGTTTCCGCAGCTGTTGGCAGACGTTTTCGCTTTCACACAGCTTCGCCCGAAGTTCCTCAATCTCCTTCAAATATCCGTGAACCACCCCTACGACGTCAGACTCCCCACCATCGTCCCCTACGCTACCCCATTCCCCGGCAGCTTTCTCAGCCAGCAATTGAGTGTTCTTCGCCGTGAGCATCTCGATCGTTTCCTGCAGGGCCTTCACTCTCGTGCGGAGGTTTCCAGTCTCAGTTAGGAGCATCTGGTTCTCGTGGAACATGTCGTTCACACCCTCCGTTCCATCTGCCGTTATCAGCCGTTTGCCCTGAGGGAGAGAGAATATAGACTTAATTCATGGTATAGTACTTCACATGTTAAGGAGGGAAAATTTTGTACATATTTGTATTCAATTTTTTTCATAATGCAATAGGCCAATACCCACTCATTACCCAGTAAACTCCGGTAAGCATATATCCTCGTCACGGAGCGAAATTCATTAAAATATGAATGAACCCTCGACAATCCGTTTCTCAAAAATATATATATATCCTTTATCCGAACTAAAACTATTAATTAACTTCTTAAAGAAGTTTTCTAAGTATAACTTTACGGTCATCCCCACCTGTTTATACTCTATCAATTCGATCTGTAGCGTCTGAATCTCCTGTCGGAGGAGGGCAATGGTCTTACTCGTCTTGTCCTGGTTGACAGTGACCTTGTTCTTGATGTTCCTCGCTCGGTTGGAGTACTTGAGGGTGTTCAACGTCTCCATGAAGTCCGTGTCACTCGGAGAAACGCAGGCGATCATCAAAGTGCGGCTGTTGCCTTTGGAGGAAACGATCACGTTTTGGAATTGGTTAACCTCCGTAATACTAAAGGTCGCGTGACGGATGGGACCTACAACTTTACGCGGGACCCGAACCACGGGTAGCTACATCACCCGGACGCGAAGTATGGCCATCCACCAACTATCATCCAGACTCAGTGTCGCTTAACTTCGGTGATCTGCGGGAAACGGTGTTGTGACGTGGCTACTGTGTAGCCCCTTTGAAAGACGGATACTTCAGTGAAAAATGGATAATTCAAACGATAACGAAAACAAGACAGTTAATTATACTCGACTAAACTTCTTTAGCAAAATATAATAATAAAAACCCACTCTAATAGACATATTTTGACCTTCACGTAGAAAAGAAGTTTTTGCATTCTTTAGCAAACATTGAGTTAGCTAAATAATTTTCTTGAATACGAAAAACGTAGGAAACAGTAGTTAGTTATAGAATAAATGAAAGGTAGTGGCTAATCAAAAATACTTGGATTATAGTAACAAAGAGGTTGCTTACGGAATTACGGAACAACTGAAAATTAATTAACATACAAATGAAAATAAGCCGTTAATGAACGAGTTAGTTTACGTTAACGCGAGGGGAAACGACAGTTACGAGGAAAGGTATAGGTACACTAAACGGTTTCACCCTAAAAACGAGATATTAAAAAACGCTTACCTCCGAGAGAATCCTGCAATAGCCTCGTGAGTTTTGAGTCTCTATAAGGAACGTGAGATACTTTCTTACTAGTGTCGCCCAAGGCGGAGATCACATTTCCTAATGCGAGCTACGAAAAAGAGAAAACTCGGGTTATGTACATATTTATGATAAAAAATTAATAAATTTTATTTATCAAACAAAAACAAAACATTAATTTTTCATTTTAACAATTAACATTCGTATAAATTACTTCAAAATGTCTATATTTTCATACAAACAATAAATTACATATCGCGACAAATCTTAAAATTATATTAACTTCTCTCTTCCTTTTGAACGAAGTCTGGTAAAGGGGGAAAAAGCGGATAAAGTTCCAATAAACAACGATTTTTAATTGGCAAATTGAAACCTCAATAACGGTAAGATTACTGTAGCTAACTTATCACAGAATTACATAATTAAATTTAAGAGTTTCCAAAATGAGAACTGAAATGGGGTCTTGGGATTTTCTAGAAATGGTCAAAAGTATGTAATTTACGTGAAATACACTTCGCCACGTGCTCAAAATCGATACAATATTATAATAAACGTATAGGTCACACGGCGCTCTTGTAAACATTTTCAACGAGGCTTCATGGTTTTTTGGCTTAATTCTGAGTTTAAAATTTGTCAAAGGGATTCGAACAGTGTAATTTACTCACCAAACCGCAGTTGATAGAGATTCCTTCCCTCGCTCTCTCTCCTGTGGCGCCGGTTCTCTTTAGTCGCTCAGAACCGGCCAAATCCACGAAGTGAAACTTCGCCGTCAAAGTTTCGAACTCTGGCACATCACTTACCGTTTCGAAGTCGTCCTAACAGCGACAGAGAACAAAATAAGATTAACACAATTTAAAAGCCTAACTTAAAACAATGGGGTAAAATTTCTCTTAACTACGATCCACTCCCAAATAAAACTACGGGAAGGTTACGAGGCTCATGAAAGGCAAAATAAATCTTTTCGCTATTATCGATACCTAATGTTATCTCCTTCAGTTGATTTTCAACCAAGGATCTCCATTCGCTGAACTCTGGAGAAAGGAATTGGATAGCAGCAAATCAACTCAACAAAAAATTTTCGTTTTTCGGTTCTGCCTTACATTAGGTCAGAGAGACTAGTGTTCAGAAACCACCAACCAACCAACCTGCGGTGGCACAATCCTCTGCTGTTTGATGATGAGGGTGAATATGGCATGAGACCTCGAGGATTGGGCGTTCATGTTGGTGGACGCCGTCGTCCTCGACAACGCCCCAGTCCGCAGGCACTGCAGTGTCTCCTCCACCGACATCACCGTCCTCGTTGTGATCCCCGTCACGTATATTCCTCCGCCTGAATCCTCGTGGATCCTCACTGACGATTTACTCACGCCCTGAGAAGGAAGCAACGGACGTTTCGAAATGGGAGAAGTAAACAGCAGTAATGATTGGCTTGTTTAACTACTTCGGTAAAATCTAAGGTCATATGACGGAGGCGAATTACAGTAGCTTTTCCTCGAATATAAACACTACCCAGCCAACGAACACCCAAAGAGGCCCATTAATCGCTGAAATCTCAAGTCAGGGCCGAGTCTTCAACCCAAGACCTTCATATCAACAGGGTGCTCTACCACTAGACTATCCCGTCGGTTTTTGTTTTGATGGAATTGTTTAACCTTCCTTCACCCATCCAATTACTACCAAGGTCGCTTAACTTTGCTGATGTAGCGAGAAGTAAACGATGAGGAGAACGAAACTTTACATTGAAATTAGTACATGCTTTCAGTAAAATGATATAAACGTTAAATAATAAAATCAAAAAAAAAATCAATAACACTTTAATGCGAAATTTACAGTTTACAGTAAAACTATTTCCTAACAAAAATAACACACAAACGTTAACCTACAAATAACTTCTGGGAATCTACCTACAAGAGAGGCGAAAGAATCGACAACCGTACCTTAAAATTCGCGTCGAAGAGGTCAATAACTTCTTCGTTGTAAAGCTCCATGAAGTGCGACGTCACCTTGAATTCCGGGACGGGCAGACCCTGTTCCCTGGAGTTGGCCCTTCGCTCCTCGATACAATTGAACAGATGAATCACGGCCCTCGGGATGATCCCCAGAGTGTCGGGGCTCGTCTCGATATCCAACCCCGTACCCATTGTGTACGTCTTGCCAGATCCAGTCTGGGACAAAATTACATAGTTTCATCCAAATATCCATTTTAAGCTATAAATATCGGATATCAGGGTATCTTAACGTAATCAACACCCGACCCACGAGGCACAAACATATACTGATAGTGTCACGTGGGGTAGTTTAGGGAGACGTCTCAATCAGAAGGCTACCAGCCGTTGTGGTAACTATCATACATTCACAGCTACCAAAAACTGCATTCAAAATATATTCCTTATCTTACACCCTAAAAACATTTGATCTATTTTAACCTAAATTGCGTGAAATAATCTCCGACTCAAGTAGTTAATAACAGTGTTTAGCTCGTAGCGTTATAGATAGGAAAAACATTCGGAATGGGATTTTCTTACTTCACAGTATCTGATCTAATAATTACTGTTTATTACAAATCGTTGGGATGCTATTAAAGTATAAGGAAGGATTTCAGACACAGTAGGCTAACTACTTTAAAGGTAGATAAACGGAACTCGATAATATAATACTAAGCTTTTACGCAATTAACATTTTCCGCGTATGTACGCCTACATTAAAATATTTGTATTCAATGGAATGTATCATAGTAACCGAACCTAATTACTTTGATCACTGATATGGTACTGATGTTAATGAATATGTGAGGGTAGCCAAAACTGAGGCTTACCTTAAAAAAATATTTACGAACCTACAACTTCAATTCGGGGGGGGGGAAGAAAAAAAAAAAAGTATAATTTGGCAATCAACGAGTGTTAGACAACCGAACCCAATGTCACGAATTCAACAAATGTTTAAAGGTCACTAACAAAATTATTATTGCGAAGGCACGTACTTCGAGTGACCTAAATTTTCAGTTCTAAACATTTTATTATATTTATGCCACCTGTTTAGAAGTAACGCACCTGTCCGTAAGCGAGAACGGTCGCGTTGTACCCCTCGAAACACCCGTCAACTAAACCTTCGACGCACGTGTAAAAGATATCCTCCTGCGGAGTTGGCATGTCGAAAACGTAGTCGTAGGTAAAAGCCTTGTCCGATCCGAGCCATACCTGAGGCTCGCCGGGAGTAACGCTCGTGCACACTCGACACATGTCAATTCTCTCTCGGGCGATCTGAGGCCGAATCCTGCGAACGGAGAAATGATTTGGTTAATAAAGAGGTATTAAAAAGACTTATTTTATCAGTCCACATTCCTATCGGAATGGGAATCGTGACCACGTCGCAACATCGCTTCCCGTTAGACCAGCGAGGTTAAGACGCGTTGGATCTGTTCAGAAGTAGGATGCAGGCACAGAGTAAATGTATTTGATCGTAACTGACTACCTAAAATATAACTAATTAATTTCATTAGGAAACCAAGGTAACTGATACAATTACACGAATATTAAAGTTAATGGGTCATACTTATAGTTTAAACTACTCGCTCATGTCTAAGGGAGCTTTCTTTTGAAATGAAATTTTCTTTTTATTTGAAATAAAATATTCCATTTATCTCAAATGTTCCTAACTGAAGTGCCAGTTTTTGCCCCTATTATTTTCATAACAAATGCCAGTTCTTTTGTCTTATATTTGTATTTTTTTGAGTGCCTTATCTTTGGTTTCATTAGACTATATCACATACTGTACAGTGTACATATGTCCAGTATCCAATTGTCCATAGCAAGAACTGCTTGATGAAACACAGTTCCGTGCAATGTTAAAAAAGTACATATCATTGACCTAATATCTAGTTTTCATTCAAGATGATGGCCAAAACTGAAAATGGAATTGAAATAAATACTGTAGGTAGAAAAGCATGACATAAATCAAATATTATTTGTAAATGTAACTAATGAATTATTTTACTAAATAATTGTAATTGAGAATGTCAAGTAATTTTAATTAATTATATTGACCAAGTAATTGTCCCATGCTTGGTAGGATGGGTAATCGTCCTCCGCGTTCGGATGCAGCAGCAGCAACCCGCAGATGCTTCGAATCTCACGTAGAGCCGTAGGTCCCCTCCGTCACGTGACCTTTGCCGTCACGAAGAATGTCAGAATCCCCAAGGATCATCACGGAAGGGACTGCTATCAATTTTATCGAAACAAACCTGCCACGAAGGCTTTCAACGGAAAAAATGGCCCATGACGACTTTATTAAATTTAAATAAATAATAGAGGGAGGGTCCTTATATCACGAAAGTATTTCTGTAGTTCAAAACTTTTGGACGTATTTGTCGTTTCAATGCACGAAATATATTAAATAAATCAAACTATGAAAAGCGCTTCAAAACTTCGTTTATAAAAATTATCCTGTATTGAATCTAGGTGCTGTGAAATGCCATTGTTATTTCATTACCAACCGCTAAAATGTTAGCATGAACTTTCTACAGTAGTTCAGTTTTATTAAAAAATGAAAGAACTACCTCAATATAATTTCTTTTTCCACGAGTATTACCAGTAGGCTGATAATATTCACGAAACGAGTCTGTGATATTTAAGTGAAGAGTGGATTTGAGAGAGGACATTGGAGTTTCATCCGGGGAGCTCAATAAACCCGTCATTATTTCACTAGCCTATTTAAATTGAGGTTACCCGCAAACGTGCCATTTGTCGAAGAACGGTACGTAGACCCTGATCTACATCTTGGCATTCGAACCAAAGTCTAGATTTTGTTCGTACATTCCCCCGAATTAGCTCAGGATTAAACAACTTTTCAATAACTGAATAAGTGACACTTAGCCAATTCTTTAAAATACGCGCAATGTATCGCAGAATTCAAAAGCTCAGACCTTTCCAAAACCCAAAACCTCGCGATCGTTCATGACAAAAATCTTTAAACTCGAAACCCAAATTTGCTGCCATTTCTGGAATTTTGTTGCTCGGAATACCGCGTCTTCAACGCTGGATAAACATCCGATTCCAGTGAGGATGGAAAACATGAAAACTATCCCCGCACTCCCAAAACACGAACCTTTCGCGTGTACAGTCAAGTAATTGTAATCGCAACCTCAAAAACTGCCTTTTCTTAATTCGCGTACAAATTAAAACTATCAATGATAAACCTTGCCGAACGACATAAACGAAACAACAAAATCTCCCTTATACTCGCGTCCCCTAAATACCGTGCGACAGCCCTCACATTAAAAGAATGAAGGGAAATCCGATCAGAACGTATGGCTTCATGATACGGTATCGTTCCCCTATTCAGTTTCATTACAGAACAAAGAACGTGTAGGCCTAACAAAGTTTCTACAATCGTTGGGAACCACAAGTTTCCTCTACGCTTAATGCGGAAACTTGAAAAATCATTTTAATTCGATGGATGGAACTTCCTTTGTGGATATTAAATGACGGAAGGCTGACGTTTATCCAATAAGAAACGGTATCATCTAATCGAATTTCGAGCTCGTAGGCTCTATCTAGTATTCCAAAGGCCCTAACACTGCCCATCAATTTCTTTAATTTCCATCAAAGGCTGTTGGAAGATTTTGGTAAACATTTCCTCGAAAGACGAGGGTCGAAATCTACGAAGAAATTAATTCACCGCTTCCTCCTAAACCATAGGGAAACGGGACTCCCGAATACTAAAGTAGTTTCCCACTCGCCCACACGCGCCAAGGTGAAGTCACCCTTAAGGCATTTTGCGTTAAAAAGAAACTCCCGTACAACTAAGACAGAAGAGGAATTCGCGAAATGCGTATTTAACAAATCGAACATAGACGGAAATATTAACTCGAAGAAGCGAGTTTAAATTTCAGTTTATAAGACACGCCTACGCAATACTATATTAAAAGTAAAAATGGCAAAGGATTATAGATTTAGTATAGATATATAATAAAAAATATTAAAATATAAAGGGAAAATAATATTAAAATTAGCTGACAAAAATTCCAAAGAATTTCAAATATTGTATTTCCTAAATGTTGCATTCAACAGGACCTATATTAAAAGCGATTTAAATTTAATATTGTGAATGACCTCAAGTAGGTCACCGTGAGTTCGAACACCAACGCAGGCTCTGTTACGAGGTGGAGTTCGTTATTGAAAAGAAGCTGTGACACCCAAACTCATTATGAAAATACACGGAGTTAAATTTTTTAAGTTTAATAAAATACATTTACGTTGATTAAAAACAAGCCTAGTACCAATTACAATCAGCGAATCAAAACTGTCCGTAACTACAGGAACAGAGTTCACAACTACGAATCATAACAAAATTTATATTCCATTTTAGTTATACAGTATAGTTAATGTATTCAATATAATAAAAAAGTATTTACCAAAAGCTTCGCAAAATAAAATTATTTGCCATAAGAATTTTATATACCCTAATTCCGAGTCCAGTCAACTGATGCGCAGAAACCTATATAGTTGTACACACTCGGAACGGTCTCTACCACCCACTCAACGTCATTCCATTTCATTCTTCTTCGAAGAGCAAGAAACGAGCGAGAACCTCCGAGGAAGTAATTCTCAAATTGATCCACTCCCATTCCCAATGTACAATTTCCTCTCTGGCCCACAATTGGCGTCACACACTCTTTTCATCTTTCCCAAATCAGGAAACTTTTCCTAAATTTGGAGTTCCCACTCGCGGAACGCGGACAGGAATGAGAACGGGAATGACTAAATAGGCAGTAATCTGATGGAGCAACCAACCAACCAAACGTAAAATACATTTACATCCGTTGTATTAATCTTTAATCTTTCGAATGCAAACCTTTTATTCTCGACGCAACTCGTTATATTTTGCATAAACAATCATATAATGTGGTGCAGTCTGGTCAAGTGTCTCTCGTGCAGTCTTCAGCAATTGTCTAAGTTCGCTCGGATCCTTACATTTGCTACATGAAACTTTTTACTTCTACTTTCTTTGTTTAAAAGAAGCCAGATTTGTTGAGAGATAAAAACATCGGTTGAATTAACATTAACAGGCGAAACAAGGCACGAATTACACAAATGATCAGTTCAAAAACCACTACACCGGTTGCACGAAAGTAGCTGGTCGGCTAATAAAAAATTGATAGGGTTGTTTAATATACAGGGTGTACATAAAGTCATGATCTATTTTTGTGAAATTATTATTTTTTCTATTTTTTTTTTCAGAAGCCCTTAGAATGAATACAGAAGAGCGTGTGGCAATAGTAATTTGGCGAATCGAGGGAAAGAAATACAATGACATCAGAGAGAAGTTTAGAAGGAGATTTCATAAGCCGGGGCCAATAGACAAGACAATACGAAAAATTGTGAACAAATTTAAACGAACGGGATCTGTAAATGATGAAGCAAGATCAGGACGACCGTGTATGTCAGATCTTACCGTGAATGCAGTACGCGGAATTATCACTGAGAGGAGCCACGTAGGTCCGTTCGTGCTGCATCACGCAGACTCGGCCTCCCGACGTCATCTGTGCACAAAATTCGAAAGTTAATTTGCAGAAGAAAAGCTATCATTTGCAGGTTTTACATGATTTACATGAGGAAGATTTCCCTCGACGAAGTGGTGTGTGTGCTGATCTCTTAGAACAAATCTGGAGTGATAATTTAATGGACAACATTCTCTTTAGTGATGAAGCCACTTTCCATACGTGTGGAAAAGTAAATCGCCATAACTGTCGAATTTGGGCAGATGAAAGACCGAATGATTTCGTCCAAAATTGGGAGAGAGACTCGCCTAAAGTTAATGTCTGGATGGGTTTAACAAATCTAAGGTTTATGGTCCTTTTTTCTTTGCTGAAGCTACAGTTACGGGGCTTATTTATCTGGACATGTTGCAGCAATTCCTTGAACCTCAGCTGATTGGGGATAGGATTGTTAGTACCGTCGTCTGTCAACATGATGGTGCTCCTTGTCACTATGCCAAAATTGTTCAGGATTATCTAAATGGACGTTTTCCAAATCGCTGGATCGGACGCGGAAGCAACAGACCTTGTGTTGCGAGATGACCAGATTTAACCTTTAGATTTCTTTGCATGGGGCTTTATCGAGTCGCACGTCTATCAGACGAAGATTACGAGTCTTGAAAACTTAAGTACTCTACGTATATGATATGTACGTGGATACTATTTTGCTATCTAACTTTTGAATAATCATGGATAATGATTGGGCACTATCGAACCTTATATCGACCTTTTGTAACTAATATTGTTTTGCCAGTATCTCTCTATCTCTGGCGAGGCTCTAACTCTGCGAGGCGGTCTTTGGAAAAGCCAAGAGATTAATGATTATTATTATTATTACTATGGGATACATTTAAAATAGTATTTCAAGTGGAGTCCTGTAATCCTTATTCGTTAGACGAGTCAACCACGCATTATGACGTCATCCATTTAACTCCATATAAGGAAGTGCAGCAGCAGCAATAATCGGCTAGGTAATACTATCCGATTTGCCTCAGAACATTTGCCACTAAATAATACACGTCACTACAATACAATCGCAGTGCAGAGAATGAAGGATTAAACAATTTGTGGATCCATTTATAGATTCTGTTACGTCAATAGAGACTAGAATACTATCCCCTTAGAATCAACATGATGGTGCTCCTTGTCACTATGCCAAAATTGTTCAGGATTATCTAAATGGACGTTTTCCAAATCGCTGGATCGGACGCGGAAGCAACAGACCTTGGCCAGCGAGATCACCAGATTTAACCCCTTTAGATTTCTTTGCATGGGGCTTTATCAAATCGCACGTCTATCAGACGAACATTACGAGTCTTGAAAACTTACGTACACGTATACGAACTGCTGCAGATAACATAACCCCGCAAATGCTCCAGAATGTGTTTAGAAATGCTGCGGAACGATTTGAGCTGTGCAGGGATACTGATGGGCGTCACGTCGAATCCTACTCTTAATTATTTAATAAATGTCACCACTATCATTTTATGATTGAATTCCATATAATTTCCAAGTGCTTCACAAAAATAGATCCTGACTTTATGTACACCCTGTATAATATCCGAATTACGCGGCGAAAAGGTTAACCCTTTCGTCGCGTAATTCGGATATATCCGAACAAAATTGATCGGAAATATCCAAATGAACGCGGTGAAAGGGGCTAACTACTTTCGCAACATCTGAGGTCATATAACGGAGGGGACCTACAGCTTTACGTGGGATCCAAACCACGAGTCGATACATAACATACAGTAATTTGGACGCGGAGGACGGTCCCCTATCTAACTACTCTCCAGACCCAATGTCGCTTAACTTCACTGATCAACCAGAATGTTGTTACAACACTGGTCACGTAACCGTTTGGCTACTCGAAGTAGACAAAATTGGCTTAGAATAACTACCGCAAGAAAAGACCATATTCAGGATTCAGGAATAACAAAGAAAACCCAGCCCAAAATACTCGCCTTCCCCGGCTCATAGTTTTTTTTTTTTTTTTAAGCAAGCCTAAAAACAGTACGAAACATCTTTTCAATTTAGTTTAAGATAAAATTTAAAATAAAGCATTAGGCTAGTAGATACACGAGTGTACAGCGTGGTAAACAATGACCCCCCCCCCCCCACTGCACAGATGAAACTAATAGAGGTACAAAAAAAACTGATTGCCGCATCTTTTAGACAATTTAATTCTACGTCTAAACAAAACTACTCAATAGTTGGTGTTGCCTCCTTGTGCTTAGCGGATGGCTTCAAGTCGGCAAGGGTAGGAGGTGAGCAGAGACTCGAAAAGGTCAGTGTCGTACTCAAGATTTCGGAGGATTGTTTCGATGTGCTGCTCCATGGTGCGGCGGTAGAATCTTTCAGGATCCATCCTGAAAGACCGAGTGGAATCCCCGATGCTTGCTGAACTACCAGCCACCCGATTCTGCCGCCGGACCATGGAGCAGCACATCGAAACAATCCTCCGAAATCTTGAGTATGACACTGACCTTTTCGAGTCTCTCCTCACCTCTTACCCTTGCCGACTTGAAGCCGTCCGCTAAGCACAAGGAGGCAACACCAACTATTGAGTGGTTTTGTTTAGACGTAGAATTAAATTGTCTAAAAGAGGGAACAATCAGTTTTTTGTACCTCTATTAGTTTCACCTGCGCGGGGAATCATTGTTTGCCATCCCTTACTTCTCAACGCCGCCTTTCGTCTTTTGAACTAAATACATTATAAACATTATTTTTAAGGGTAACTCTCATAATATTAAGAACTTTTAAATATAATCATTTACAAGATATGGTGGCCTCAGATCAGTAATGTACGAGTAATGAAATACAACCAAGTAAATTCTCATATATATATATATATATATATATATATTATATATATATATTTTTTTTTTTTTTGTTTCAAAGAATGACCGCTCATGGCCACCAAAAGAAAGGTGGATAGCAGAGCGAACACAGAACGAAGAGTATGGAACAACTAATGGAAATGAACAATAGACGGGGGGGGGGGAGGAGGTGGGGGAAAAGCAAAAAGATCATAGTGGGGTCACAGCCGGTAAAGAAGTCGGGAGCGAAAGAGGAAGGAGAACAACCCGGTTATCGAAAAGTAGGAACCTTCAGACAGAAGAGCGCCAAGCCTATCACAAAGCCCGACGCTCTCCAAAAAGGGAAAATACTCTGCGCGCAGCGCAGAGTAAAGCGGACACTCCACCAGGAGGTGGGCAACTGTAAGTAGGACGTCACAATTGGGACATCGGGGCACCCGATCCCCGGCCATCAAATAGCCATGGGTCAGGTGGGTGTGGCCAATACGGAGGCGGGCCAGAGCCACCTCCTTATGGCGCGACCGATGGAAGGAAGAGGCCCAACATCCCAACTTGGGTTTAATCTTGCAAAGTTTGTATCCGTAGCGCCATCCCAGCGACTCTGCCACCGGGAGCGCAAAAACCTACGGAAGCCAGGGATATAATCAGAAAAAGGGAGGGACACAGGTGAAACCTGCAGTCGGCACGCGGAACGGGCAGCTCGATCGGCAGCCTCATTTCCAGCCACGTTAACATGTGCTGGGACCCAGCAAAATACCACCTCCTTGCCACCGAAAGCGACAAGAGTATGGTACAGTAGCTGGATTCGTCGGACCAGCGGGTGGACAGAGTCAAAACACTCCAGGCCATCCAGGGCACTGCGGGAATCCGAATGGATGACGAACGACCCATCCGGATGCTCCCGCACCACCTCCAGAGCGCTCAGAATGGCATAGAGCTCCGCCGTAAAAACGGAAGCCTCATCAGGGAGACGGGTACATCGGGGAGCAAGGACAGACGACTGGGGAACAGCCGCGGATCCAACGCCCCCCGACGACCTCGAGCCATCCGTGAAGATCGCAACACATGCAGAGTGACACGCCGCATGCTGAAGGAACAGAGACCGAAGCAAGGCAGAGTCCGACTCGGTCCTGCGAACGGGGCGCAACGCCCTACAGCACGCAACAGGGGTGCTCTCCCAAGGTGCAACACCACTGAAAGAGACCGGTATAACGGATGGAGGGGGAGTGCCCATACCATCGAGGAGGGAGGTCACCGTGTCGGTGAAATACCAACCCCCATCCCGGCAGAACGCCCTCTCAACCACCTGGAACAGAGGAGAGGTGGGAAGACGGAGGATCCGGAGATAGTGTTTAGCAATGAGGAACGACCTCCGATCCTCCAAGGGAGGGATGTCGCACTCAACCTGCAGACTATCAACCGGAGAGGAGCGGAAGGCGCCAGATGACATGCGCAGTCCTCTAGAGAGGACCGGATCCAGTATCCGAAGGGCCGTGCGGGAGGCGGAGCCATACACCACACTCCCATAGTCTAATTTGGACTGTACCAGGGACACGTACAAACGGAGGAGCGTCCGCCTATCCGCGCCCCATGTAGTATGCGACAGATGCCCCAGCAAATCCAGGGTACGTCTCGCGGACTCGCGCAGCCGGCGAAGGTGGGGAACCCAGCTCAAACGGCTGTCGAAAACCATACCCAAGAAGAGTACTGATGAACGAGGGCCAGAGGCTGACCCCCGAGTGTAAGGTTAAAGGCCGGGATGGCGCCGGATCCCCGTCTCCTCGACGGAAGGAAGGCCACACACGAAGTCTTCGGGGAAGACAACGTAAGGCCCACCGACGACGCCCAGCGTTCAACCCGATTGACCGCGAGTTGGACTTGCCTCTCCACGAGGGGGGGACTCGTCCCCGCGGCATAGACAGCCAGATCATCTGCATAGATGGAACAGCGCACCGAGGGCGGAAGAGCTCCCGGTAGCGCAGACATAACTAGGTTGAAGCAGGAGACGCTTAACACACACCCCTGGGGCACCCCCTCCTCCTGAACATACAGGGCAGATAGGGCCGCCCCATTACGGACGCGGAAAGTGCGACGGCAGAGGAAGTTGCGAAGAAACGTGGGCAAAAAGCCCACAAAACCAAGAGACTTCAAACGGTCCATGACAACTCCCCGACGGGTCGTGTCATAGGCCTTTTGGACGTCAAAAAAGACGGCCAGAACAAGATTCCGGCGGGAAAATGCCTCCCGTACATCATGGCCAAGGAGGAGAAGGGGGTCCAGAGTACCCCGAAATCGACGAAAACCATACTGGGTCGGGGGGCATAACCCAAGCGACTCCAGTGTAAAGGAAAGTCGGACGGCCACCATCTTTTCGAGGAGCTTGCATAAGCAGCTCGTCAAAGCAATAGGCCGATAGCTCGCCACCTCCGCCGGATCCTTCCCCGGCTTAGGTATCGGGACCACAATCGCCTCCCTCCAACGGGGAAGGGAACGACCCCTCAACCCACATCCGGTTGAAAAGATCCAGCAAGAAGTGCAGGGCCATCGGGTGCAGATTCCAAGAAAGTCATACGGAATGTCATCAGGGCCAGGAGCGGAAGAACGACGGGTTGCCAAGGCAGCCCGAAGTTCCCGCATCGGAAAGAGATGGTTATAGGGCTCGTTCCCAGGGGGCGGGAACGTGACCTCCGATAAAGGGCGATCCGCAGCTGAAGGCGAACGGGAAACCGCAGCAAAAGCACCGGCCAGCCGATCAGCCACAGCAGCAGGATCCGAAAGGAAGCCGTCCCCGTCCCGAAGGACAGGGCGACTAGCAGGGACTGGCCTCCCCTCGATACTACGTACCTTCCGCCACACAGCAGCAGAAGGGGTAGATGAGGAGATGCCGGACACAAAAGCACGCCAAGAGGCCCGACGGGCCAACTTGAGAGTCCGGCGGGCGAAAGCCTTCGCCCGCCGCATCTCAATCAAGTGGCCCGCGCGCCGGGTGCGGTGGAAGCGGCGCGTTGCCCTCTTCCTCTCGCACACCGCCTGGTGACATGCTGGAGTCCACCACGGGACGCTACGAGTCCGCGGGTTACCGGAAGATCGAGGAATACAGTCCTCCGCGACGCCCATCACCACCCGCTCGAAGAACTCCAAGCTCTCATCCACAGAGCCAAAGCTCAATACCGAACGGACAATGACGGAACGAGCTCTGAAAGATGGCCAGTCAGCCCGCGCAAGGCACCACCTCGGTCGAGACGAAACGCCCGGCTGCGGACCGACCGGCTCAAGACAGACTGGGTAATGATCACTGCCATAAGAGTCCCCCAACACCTTCCACGAAAAATCGAGTAAGGCATCGAGGGACACCAAGGAGAGATCAATACAGGTAAATGAACCCGTGGGTTCGTGGAAGTAAGTAGGTTCACCGGAATTGAGACACGCAAAGGAAAGTTCCTCCATTAAGGAGAGTAAAATACCAGCAACATTAGTCGACCGAACATCTCCCCAAGCCGGGTCGCGACTGTTAAAGTCCCCGAGGAGGAGAAACGGTCGGGGTAGTTGCAGCACCAACTCGCGAACCGCGTCGCGAGAAGGAGGGTCATGAGGAGGAATATAAACCGAGCAGGCAGTGTACTGGCGATCTAAAAAGAGCCGCACAGCCACAGCCTGCAAGGAAGTGCGAAGAGGCACACCACGCGATGGTAACGAATGATGCACGTAAATCGCCGCACCCCGCCGGCGTGTGCGCTCATCCGGGGTGCAAGGGAAACCAACATAGCCAGAGAGACGAGGGAGTCCCCGCGCAGCCAGGATAGTCTCCTGGAGACAAACACAGGAAGGCCGCTCGCTCTCCAGCAGGGAGGCAAGGTTCTCCCAGTTAGCTAAAAGCCCCCTACAGTTCCAATGCAAGATGGAACTGTAAGGGGAAGCGGCATTATAAGAGGCAGAGAAAACAGCGAAATAGCCACGGACCAAGCTGAGCAGCAAACTCAACGGTCCGTAACCAGGGACGGAATCGGTTTCCCCGACTCACCCAGAACTGGGGGGGTAGGGGCCACCGACTCCGCATCTGCTGCACCCGTAGTAGGACGAGAAGTGGAGAGTAGAACAGGGAGGTCAGAGGGGGGCTCTCCCGGCGGGGGGAGAGACGACGAGTCGGGCCCAGCCGAAACCCCCAACTCCCCACAAGAGGGGGACCGGGGGGAACCAGCTGTTCGAGGGCTCGTCAAACCAGACAAGCACTGACGGGGGGGGGAAAGGTCGACCACAAGTGGGAGAGGTAGATCCAGGAGAGACCCGACCACTCTCAGCAGGAGCCGGAGAGAGAGAGACTCCATGAAGGAGGGCCAGGCCCCTCTCGACCGGGTCTATCATGGGAACAGAGTCAGTAATCGAGGGTGTCATGGGGCAGTGTACCTCGACCGACACCCGGACACTGGTCGGGGCACCGGGAGGTGACGCCCCACCAGCGCTCCGTATAGGGGGGGGGGAGTCCCGAGCGGATCAGGAACAGCGCGCCGCTTCCCCTCCGGTGAAGACGGGGAAGCAAGGCGAGCAGCAGTCAGGATCGGGTCGGAAGGACTCCGACTCCGACCACGGCGACGCTTCCTCCTCTCCTTCGGGGCATCCCCCTCCCCACCCGAGAGACGAGTAGGCAAGGATCCAGACCCCAAGGCCGGAGGGGGAGAAGGGGCACTTGTAGGCAGGGAATCAGATGGGATGTCAGAAAGTGAGGCAGAGGAACAAGAAGGACCCGCGGCGCCAGGAGGACCACCAACCCCCGGGACTTCCAGGGGGGGCACCACTCCAGTAGACGCCGGGGTAGCACGGGAGGGGCCCGAGGACCCGCCAGGGCCAAGAGCCGCAGCGTAGGACAACCCCCGCCGCGGCTCCCGGTCACGGATCTTATCGCGCGCCTCCCGCGCACTAAGGAATTCGGTAGTCCTTAAGGACCGCACCTCAAATTCAAACTTGAAAACGGGACAGTCCCGAGAGAGGAAGGGTGGGCCCCCGAACAGTTCGAGCACGCGGGGGCTTCGTGCACGGGGTAGGGTGCGCAGGCCCACCGCAGCGGACACATAGCTTACCCTCACGGCGGCACGCAGAGCTAACATGGCCGAACCGGTTGCAGCCAAAGCAGCGAACCGGGTCAGGCACATATGGTCGCACCGAAAACTCACACGACCGGCGATCACCCATGCCCCAGAACACCTGGGCCGGAGGCACAAGGGAGTCAAAGGTCAGGAGCAGACGAGCGGACGGGGTAAGAGCACCATCCCGGCGCGACGAAAAGCGGAAGACCTTCGTTACCCCCTGGGGGGCAAGATCCTCCTGCAACTCGCCAACCGGGATTGACAGCAGACGGGAAGCGAAAATGGTGCCTTGACAGCTATTCAATTGCGGATGGGGAGTCACAGAAACTCTGCAACCCAAGACATCCTGCAACTGTAGAAGGGACCCAGTCACCCCCGAAGAACGGGACTTCAAAAGAAGAGACCCATCCCTCAGAGGGCGGATATCATAACGACAGGGAACCCCTCGTCTTAAGGCGCTGAAACACCCGTTCCGAGTTGCCCGGAAGGGAGCCAGCGGAAGGGCGGAGAACAAGGAACCTGTCCACCGGACAGAAATTGACAGCAGAGACAGGTCCATGTGTAACGGTAACCGAGAGTGGGCGAGAGAACAAGGGCCGCGAAGACCCCGCCCTACGGCCACCACGAGTCCGGCCACGAGAGCCAGACACCGCAGAGGACGAGAGGGGGCCATACGGCTTGAGGGTCAATCCAGCGGAGGCAGAGGCCGCTGAACGACCAGAAGTAGTAGTCTGATCCAAATCCAAGGGCGGGCCAGAGTCGTCAACAAGAGGGGAGTGAAGTTTAGTAATAGAACCCATAAACAGTATTTTTACAAAAAACGGCAGCCTCGGACCCAAGGCGATGCACCAGCCGCCGCTGCATCCTTCAAAGCGCAGGCCCCAACGTCCCGGGTAGCCCGCCCCCCAACCTAACTGTCGTTTTAAAAACAGCAGATTGGCACTACGGAGATTTGTCCGTTAGGGCCAAGCAAAGACCCAATCCAGACGCAGCAGCGGTCCGGGCGCCCAACCGTCCCCGGAGCACGGCTCAGCCACGGAGCGATGCCCCCCGGCGGGTGCACCTTGACCCCAAGACTGCAAATACAAACAGAGGGGGGGGGGATACTACGATTGACAGAGGCACAGGACCGAGTCAAGACAAAAAATTCCGGGAGACGGAAAAAAAGGGGGAGCAAAAGAAAAGAAAAAGGGAAAAAAAAAAAAAAAAAAAAAACGCAACTAGGTAACTCTTCGCCCACACCCCGCGAGGAGTTGAGGAAACCTCAACAACCCACGAGGTGTACGAGCCCCCTCGGCCCGGCAAGCCGGAGTACCTAATCGAGGGGGTATATATATATATATATATATACATTCAACTGCAAAGAACACGCAGTATAAATAACGTAAAGAACGCCGCTTGTATAGGAGATATTCCGCGCAAGACGAGAGAGAGAGAACGGAACAAATGAAAAAAATGAGGTAACCACCTGGGAATCGAACCCGGGATCTTCCGATTGCCGGTCAGACGCGATACCATTACACCATGGACCTCACTCTTCCAAATGCCGTAATTCTTCTACATACTCGCAGAAACCAATGCCCCAAGGGGGCACCTCCCGCATGCCGTAACATTATATACATTCAACTGCAAAGAACACGCAGTATAAATAACGTAAAGAACGACGCTTGTATAGGAGATATTCCGCGCAAGACGAGAGAGAGAGAACGGAACAAATGAAAAAATGAGGTAACCACCTGGGAATCGTTATTTATACTGCGTGTTCTTTGCAGTTGAATGTATATAATGTTACGGCATGCGGGAGGTGCCCCCTTGGGGCATTGGTTTCCGCGAGTATGTAGAAGAATTACGGCATTTGGAAGAGTGAGGTCCATGGTGTAATGGTATCGCGTCTGACCGGCAATCGGAAGATCCCGGGTTCGATTCCCAGGTGGTTACCTCATTTTTTCATTTGTTCCGTTCTCTCTCTCTCTCGTCTTGCGCGGAATATCTCCTATACAACGTCGTTCTTTACGTTATTTATACTGCGTGTTCTTTGCAGTTGAATGTATATAATGTTACGGCATGCGGGAGGTGCCCCCTTGGGGCATTGGTTTCTGCGAGTATGTAGAAGAATTACGGCATTTGGAAGAGTGAGGTCCATGGTGTAATGGTATCGCGTCTGACCGGCAATCGGAAGATCCCGGGTTCGATTCCCAGGTGGTTACCTCATTTTTTCATTTGTTCCGTTCTCTCTCTCTCGTCTTGCGCGGAATATCTCCTATACAAGCGTCGTTCTTTACGATATATATATATATATATATATATATATATATATATATATATATATATATATAGACATGGGGTAATAGTAATAGACTATTACAGGATTTTCAAGTAATAGTAATAGATCATATTTTTTTGGCTGTAATAGTAATCAAAGTAATCGATAATAGTCTATTACTTTTCTATTACAGTGGCAATGAACATATTGTGAACAAAGAACTGAAAAAAGAACTAAATCTACTCTAAACTAAAATAAAAATGTATGTGAAATTGTGAACTAATATTGTGGAAAATTTTTCCTTCAGTAAAGTAAAATTGATGAAGACGTAGAGTCTCTGAAATTGTAATGATTTGGTTGAAACAAATATTTGTTAATACACTGCTTCTAATTGCATTTAAATAGACATAAAGATCCTTTTCAAATGAGTGAAGTACCCAACATACAAAAGTAATAGTAATAGATGACCAAGTAATAGTAATAGATAAAAAATAAAATAATAGAAGAAATCAAAAGTAATAGTAATAGAAACCCAGTAATAGACCCCATGTCTGATATATATAAATGATGAAAAGAAGGAACAAAACAGCAAACTTTTTTTTTTTTTTTTTGGTACTTCAGACGTTTCGACAAATCTTTTATCATCAGTGAATTATAAATCTCAAAACCTTAAAACAAAAATAAGAAATAATTAAAATTAAATCAATACAATAGAAAATTAAAATTATTAAAATTACAGTACATCAATACAAAAGAAAATTAAAAACATTAAAATTACTTCAACTGGTAAACACACCATGATTACGGCAACCTCCATATTCGGCAGATACTGAGAAAAAACTGTATGGTCAGTTTCATTGAAAGGTATGAAGGTATGATTATATACTGTACATACTATATATATATATATATATATATATTTTATTATACGTGCTTACTTACATTTACTGGAAATTATTTAACTCTTCCCGCACAAAAAGTACTCCTCCAAACCCATTGGGTAGGAAAATTTTGTAAAACTTTTTCTTTCAACCGTGATCACATTTAGAATTTCCTTAGCAAATCCACTCGGAAGCGCGTGCTGAACCAAAATTCTGCGGTGGGCGTCTTCTACTCCCATCGTCTTTACTAGATCACCTACTCCAGCTGAACCACAACCCTGTTTCAGTCTTCCCGATACAAATTAACTTTTGAAGGCAACTTTCATTTTCAAAATGTTCAATTTTGGTTTCATTACTTTACGCAACATTCTTCCATTTATCCTGTAGACGCTAGTTTTGATATTCCTTCTCAAACTCGTCTCTCTTCCTCTTATTCTCATCGATAATATTGTACACAGTTTTCGAACGGCAACTTTTCCTCGCAATTATCATTCTTGAAGTCGCCATTTCAAAGTCAACGCGTTTACGTCAATTCCATGGTCCTCTTGAATGGTTGCGCATATTTTTGGAGATGTCATGTCGTTATGCATTAAGCTAGATTTTCTTAAAAAACTTTTTGTTCATAATTGTACGTGGACTCGGATTCGTCTCATAGGACTCATTATGTATGATACAAATTCATCTCTACATTCCAAATTTCCACTTTCTACGCGCGATGCTGGTCTCTCTCTGCCTTTACGAAACAAGTAATTTACTGCGAAATTTCTGCGTATGAAACTGGACAGAGATGAATAGTTATTAATCCTGCCTCGTGTATAAAATCCTTAAAGGCAAACAAGAGTCCGGTTGTAGTCACCAATTCAGAGTTTGTTCCCAGTTTTATTTCAAAATAATCAAATTACTGGGTCGTAGGCCCGACAAAGTAACGTCATAATCAAAGGGGCCTACTTCATAACTTCACCAACCTTTGTCGCGGTTCTGTGGAGGCAAGAAAAAATGTTATCACAAAAATCTAGATAAATAGTAGTTCATCCACAGCGTGTCCCTATTTGTAATAGAGAAGGTTTTTTTTTAAATGGGTGGGCGATAATTATAATTTAAATTCACATCCTGCCAAAAAAATAAATAAATAAATAAATAAATTAAATTATATATATATATATATATATATATTATATATATATACAGGGTGGCGCAAACGTCGTGCATCATAGGAATTTTCAGTGCAGACTATCATTTTTTTCTTTTAGGTAGGGATGGCTGCGAAATTAACAATAGACGAGAGGGTGAGTTTGGTTTAAATGTATGGAATACCAGACCTGTACAACAAATCGATGAATTAAATTCTGTACCGATTCATCGATTTGTTGTACAGGTCTGGTATTCATACATTAAAACCAAGCTCACCCTCACGTCTACTGTTAATTTCGCAGCCATCCCCACCTTAAAAGAAAAAAAATAATATAAAGAAAGTGGTTGGCAGATAAATGGGTACCCTGGGTGGCCTAGACGCTGGGCTACTGGTGGGGCGTCGTTCGGATTCCTCGTTAAACTGTAGGTCTAAAGTGGAGTGAAAAGCTTTACCTTCGTCAGAATGAACAATTCGGGCGGAAGCTAACCAAAGGTTGTATATGAAATCGGTGTTCAAAATATATTTAAACGCAACAGGCGAAAAAACTTAGGGCTTAGGCCCATAAAGCACGACCATTTTAAGGTGACGTCATAATAAGTATTCGCTTTCAGGGGGAACTTCAAAGTCAGCTCGTGTCCCGAAAGTCGAAAGTTTATATTGAATATATGCATGAAGTGACATCATGAGAATGATTCGTGTACGTAGTAGGCAACTTTTAAAATAAACTGCGCCTATTTTTATTCTTTACATCATTAAATGTTGCACTATTTTTCATTGTTTTTGTTTTCTGCTTTGTTATTTTAGCACAAAATGAAGAACAACAAAAGCTTAATAATACTGAACGATAATAAAATCCAAAAGCTTTTTAATAATAATAATTCTTCTGATAAAAGATAAACGAAATGTACAGTTAAAAATTCATTACAAATATATCAACACGGCAATTGCTTTTACGAGTAAATACACCCCCAAGGTTACGTTATTAAGAAACATTTCTACTAAAAACACTTTTTAGTAATTATTTTATATATATATATATATATAGTATTACAGTCAAAGTGTGTAACCAGCCATTTCGCGAAATGGCTGTTTTCACTTGGTCATTTCGCGGAATGACTAAAATCTTCAGCCATTACGCGAAATAGCTGAAATTCACCTTGGTCATTTCGTGAAATGGCTAAAATGACTTGTCATGAATTCATAGAAATAACAAACATCACAATAAAAATTGGAAACCTTTATTTAACTAACTAAATCTGCTAAAACATACATACATCCACAAGTCTGTTCAAATAAGGGAGAAACACACTTCAAATACACATTTGATTTTCAATATAGAGGTTTTTAAATACTAACCGGGCCTTCAATGTCATTCCGATGTCCGCCATTGAAGGCCCGGTTAGGTCAACTGTATGCCCTTGACAATGGGTAAGGTTAAGTCGTGTTATTTTCATTAAAACTAACGAAAATAACACCAACTTAACGGTCTTAACCTAACCAATTGTCAAGGGCATACAGTTGACCTACCCGGCAAATGATCGTGTACGAAATGACCAAGGTGGAATTTCAGCCATTTCGCGTAATTGAAGATTTTAGTAATTTCGCGAAATGTCTAAAAGTTTCAGCCATTTCGCGTAATTGAAGATTTTAGTAATTTCGCGAAATGTCTAAAAGTTTCAGCCATTACGCGAAATGGCTGGTTACTTGACATATATATATATATATATATATATATATATATATATATATATATATATAGGTACCGGGTGCGGCAAAAGTAACGCCCTTTTAATAATTGTATCTTTATAGTTTTATACAGTATAATTTTTTAGTTTTATATTGTATCATTTTGTTATTTTGTTATTTTTAGTTTTTACTGAGAAAGTACTTATTATTTTTCTTAAAAACCTTATTATTTCTCTTAAAATGCTGTAATTGATTTATTTCCTTCAATAAAAGAGAATAAACTAAAAAGGGCGTTATGTTTGCCGCACCCGGTATATATACCGGGTGTCCGAGAATTATCTGTACAATTTTTGGCTGTTATTAAAAGTCAACCATGAAGTGTAGAAATTCCAGTGTTGTCCCATTTTACATAGAATCTCTAAGTTTTTTCTGATACCACGTTTTGACAAGTTTTTAGAAATGTACGCGGGTGACAGACATTGATGATTTAAAAGCAAGAATCACAGCTGCTATTGAGCGAATTGATGTGGATATGCTGCAGCGTACATGGCAACATTTGGAGTATCGATTGGATGTTTTGCGAATCGCTAATGGTGCACATATCGAATGTTTGTAACAACATTACTTTAATAAAAGAAACTTTTGAAAATACAGATTCTAAATAATCTTGTTTAAGAATTTTACGTGTGTTATCAAGAATTTATTAAAAGATGAAATTGTACAGATAATGTTCGAACACACTGGAATTTCCAAAAAACTTGTCAAAACTTGGTATCAGAAAAAATTTAATGAGATTCTCTGTAAAATGGGACAACACTGGAATTTCTACACTTCATGGTTGACTTTTAATAACAGCCAAAAATTGTACAGATAATTCTCGGACACCCGTGTGTGTGTGTGTGTGTGTGTGTGTGTGTGTATATATATATATATATATATATATATTAATATATATATTATATATATATATAATCAGAACGGATTCCCTACGAACGAATCCCGAAGCCAGGAATGAAATACAAAGCTAAAAAATATACTATGATTCCTCTCCCGCAGGAAGGATATCGGACGAAGCGTTAGAGAAAATGGTATTCGGGATCTTTACTCGAAATATCGATTGCCGGAGGGACGGCGCCCGGTCACCGGCGCGGTTTTCCCCGACACTTCTCACACACAACCGTTCGATAGAACGGTCGCGTACGAAAGACGTTTAAAATCACATTTCCTTCACCTCACACTATCTATTATCGACAAGTTTTTTGGGGTTATATTACTGTCGATGAAATTCCGTCGACAAAACGTCTGTCGCTCCAAAACAACGGCGAGTCAGCTTAAAATTAGCGTTCAAACACTTACCTGGATAATTAACAATCGTGTGTGTGTACAGTATATATATATACAGTATATATATATCTCATTGGTTTTGCTTCCGCCCGAATTGTTCATTCTGACGAAGGTCAAGCTTGTCACTACCTTAGAACTACAGTTTAACGTGGCATTCGAACCACGCCCCACTAGCAGCCCAGCGTCTTAACACTGGGCTAACCAGGTTACCCATTTATCTACCAATCAATCTTTTTTTATTGTGTGGAAGGATGGACAACTGGATTTTGCTGCACGCCGCCTGCCATCACCCTGTCTCGATCCCGGGGCCGATGGATTCGTAGTCAGCGACGCTAACCACTACACCTCTTATAAACGTTACTATCAAATAAGAGTACATTTAATAAATATTACTTTTCGATGTTCACTTGTGCTTCAATATAATTCAAATCGGATTTCTCTCTTCACTCGCGTTACTTTGTACACACCTGGTGAGAGAGAGATAGAGAGAGAGGTGTGTGTGTGTGTGTGTGTTTAACACCAGTACGCATCAAACGTTTACTCGTTCAACACACAATCGTTGGCACTTGAAATGGAACATTCTCCCACACGATAAACTTTTACACTTTTATTCAATAAAAAAAAAAACAGAATTAAGAAAAAAAAAAAATCAAATAAAACCATTTTATCCATCCCAAAAAACAATCCCTTTCTCAACGTCAGATTGTACGCCACCTCCGTACCACTAGTACGAATCAATTATGCTTTCAACAAACGGGACAAAGTAAGAGAGCCTCTTTCGCCTTTTTCGTTTTACCGGACCCGATAAAAATGTAAGAAAAAAAAAGTCCTACATCGAAATCTGTTTCACATTTGGTTGGCTTACGCGCAATAAGTAAATGTTTTTGCGAAGTATAAATACAGAATTCGAATAAATGTAGGCGCGAGCATTTACGCGCAAATAGTGTCACATACGTAAATAATATGGAAAATAAGTGAACAAAATAAGGAAGTTTTTCGCGAATGGTTAAAGTATATATTAAAATGAATCATAATTTATATTCTACGATTGGGGCTAATTTTAATATTGAATTTAAAGGCATTTATATTTTGAATGGATGAATAAATTTAGGATTTCCGTCTACGTTATAAAGTTTCATACTGACAGACGAACGAATTTGGCTGATTTTTGGGATGATGTCAGTTTGTATTAAAGGAGGACTCGCTCGTTTCCATCGCATGATGGGTTGAATAAATTTGTTCGTGTGTCAGCGAGCATTTATTGATCCACGGTAGAATACACCCGTTAATAAATAAGGCGCGTGCTTACCGAAAGTGTTTGCTGGCGCAATTACCCGAAACTAAGGGGTGGGAACGGAGGAGCAACGCGTTATAAGACTACAAAGAGTTTCATACTTTCGTACTACCTCTAAAAACTTTCGCATCTTTTTAGGTGAAGAAGAAATATAAACTTCCCGTGAAAGCTTTCATTAAGTATGACACGGAACAACTCCAAAACTTCAATTTAAAAAAAAAAAAACGTATGATCTACCATCATCAACTGCTTTCTAGTGAAGAAGACTCTAAAACGTCTTGTTAACAATGAAGGCCTAAATACTTTACAATGACAGCCCATCCAAAAAAAAAAAGTATATATATATATATATATATATATATATATATATATATCTATATCAAATTGGAAAACGTGGGTACATGCGTCAGGCTTATTTTAATCTCGAGGCAAAAGACGTCTTTGGGATTCAATTAGACTCTCAAAAACCTACTGCGTAATACTTTAAATTCTGATTTAAAGTATATGAAATATTATTGTATGATGTCTGGCATATATATATATATATATATATATATATATATAGGGTGAACCAAATGTAGGTGGACAGTAAATGATAACGTTTATTTTGAGAATACATATTTAATTTTTTTGTATACTATAATACAAAATAAAATTTAAATAAATTTAGTTATAATATTTAATATAATATAACACAAACACCATAGTTATAATGAACACCATAGTTATAATATAATATAACACAAACCGTATTCAACCTACTGTCCACCTACTTTTGGTTCACCGTGTATATAATATACTGTATATATATATTTTTTTTTTTTTTTTCCCCCGCACTCGACCAGCAGAGTGTACGCAAGAAAAGATTATTGTACCGAATATCTCGTACCAGTTTAAACTTAACAAAAGTCACTTCCCAAACTTGCTGTATACAGTGACGGTCAACGTACTAACGAGACTTCCGGACGTGGTTCATCACGACTGGAAGCAACAATGCTCCGTGTTGTCATAATCAAATGAACAGTCCATTCCACTAGCCTTCCTCCTGTCATTAGTTTGTATTGGAGACGCTTCTGGTTTTATAGGTCTAGTTTCAAGGGTCCAACTACATGATTCCTGTATATACCATACAGTTAAACAAAATACAAAGATCACTGCATTTTTAGTTTAATACCGTGTGACCACAAAAATTGTCCCTGTTTTTAATAGCTTATTACTCAGTCATTATTGCAGCTTCACAAATGAAATAAAAAGCATTCGAAAGAGAACATTTTAAAGTTTTATTTAATTTTTTCGATATCCTGGATACGAAATCAGTACTTAGAAAAAAAATGACAGTTTTATCCACCACAATCATGGGTTATTTGTCGGACATGCAACGTGTTTTCATCGCAGAAGAGATGATCAAACATGGCTCGGTAGTTGCCACCGAACGGTCTTTCAGACGACAATACGGTCAGCAAAGGACCATAGATCCTAAAACGATTCGCAGGATTTTCGCAAAATGGAAAATCACGGCTCAATCAAGAACATGCATAAAGGCAACTCTGGGCGCAGCAAAGGTGTGCGAACCGCTGAAAACATTGATTCAGTCGCAAGTCAGCTTGAAACGGACAACAAGAAATCTGTGAGACGACTATCAGCTGTGACAGGAATCAAACGGGAGAGCATTCGGAAAATAATCACGTTGGATTTGAGAATGAAGTCATTCAAAATTATGTGTTTGCAACAGCTTAGCGAACAAGACTACCAGCGTCGTTTGATGTTTTGTGAACGCATTGAAACAATAATTGAACAAAACCAGATAAGATTAAGTGACATAATATTCAGTGATGAATGCCACATCTATCTCAATGGGTTCATCAACAGACAGAATTACCGGTGTTGGTCACAAAACAAGCCAAATATACACTTGGAGAAACCTCTGCATTCACCAAAAGTTACTGTCTGGTGTGGTTTGAGTAGCAGCAAGGTTTATGGTCCTTACTTTTTTGAGGACCCAGAGACAAGGAGACCGCTTTCAGTAACTTCTCGCAGTTCCCCTGGCCCGCAAGATCTCCCGATCTATCACCTATGGACTTTTTTCTCTGGGGATTTGTCAAGGACAAAGTATTCAGGCAAGAGCCATCCTCTATCGAAGAATTAAAGCAAGAGGTGGTAGAGTGTACAGTCCATCGAATGCAGCGTTTTGGAAAATGTAATAAATAACTTCCTTTCCCGTTGTGTGAAATGAAAGAATGTCCAGGGACGTCACTTTGAACACATGCAGAATAAATTAAAACTTTAAAATGTTCTCTTTCGAATGCTTTTCATTTCATTTGTGAAGCTGCAATAATGACTGAGTAATAAGCGATTAAAAACAGGGACAATTTTTGTGGTCACACGGTACAACTTATATTATCGAATGGTGTGTCCCCTCCTGTACTCGTGACCTCGACCTTTGGTGCGAGAACCTAATTCTTACTCGTGGCACACAATTTTGCGATGATACGCGCGTGTATGAAGTTTGAGCAATTGATAGTGGTTCAAAAGTTATGGTACTGACACGAAAAAAGCTCCATTCGACCCTTTACCTCTATTTGTAGCCTTCATTTCTGATGTAGGGATCCGATTCTCGCTTACGACACCGTGTTGTGATGATCCATATGCATGCGAAGTTTAATTAATCTATGCGCATAGCACACATGGTAGTAATAGTAATAGGTAATAGACTATTACAGGATTTTTCAAGTAATAGTAATAATCATAATGTTTTGGCTGTAATAGTAATACTAATAGAAGACAAACTAATAGATAATAGTCTACTGTATTACTTTTCTATTACAGTGGCACTTCATTAACTCCGGGTTATCTATCGAAAATTTTTTAGAGCCACAATGTCACTCTGGAATCACTAAGGTTCTCAAGGCTGAGGGTGAAAGTAAAAGAACCGTACACAAGCACTGAGACTCTGAAATCTCATATTCCGATAAAACATCATCAAACTTAATAACACGCCTAAAGGTTGGTATTTTTCAGGCTAATTTATCCATCTCGGCTGTATTTAGCATCATTGAATTCCTTTATCCGTTGGTTAAAGTGATAAAAACCAAAAACCTCGTAAATATAAGGCTATCTAAAATAGCCTAAATTACATCTAGGTTCTTCTTATTCTGAGACAAGCCAAAAATATATTTATAAACATCATTCAATTTTTTTCATAAAACTATAATTAATGCTTACATACGATTGATAGGAGTTGGAAGTGATACATTCGGAAGCGAGTTAGAAGTTTGCTTGCTTTTTTGTCCAGGTCCAGCGAAAGCCAACAGCAACACCTTCCAACCAGACAACTATAGCAGAATTCACTGTCACTGCAAAAAAGTATGGGGCCAAAGATCCCAGACTGAAATTTGTAGCATCCCTGAAGTCTTCTTTTGAGAAGCGCATATGCCCTGATGAAGACAAGGTCTTTCTTCTGGCTACGGCTCTAGATCCACGCTTCAAACTTAAATGGTGTTCTGGAGCATAGTTTGAGAAGCTGCAGAGTGAGCTGATTACCAAAGCCAGCCAGGTTCAGCAAGATTCACCACCACCTCAACCGAGTCCAGTGAGCCCCCTGCCAAGAAGTCTAAGGGAAATGTGGACTTCCTGGATCTCTTCATGGAACGACAGCCTACTACCACAGCCACTACCTCGATCCAGTCAGAGGTACGGGACTACCTGACCAAGCCCTGCCTGGAAAGATCCAAGGACCTACTGCCATACTGGGAAGCCAACGAGTCCTCCCCAACCTTGCTCAACCTGGGAAGAAGGTATTTGGCAGTTCCAGCCACATCGGCCCCTGTTGAACGATTGTTCAGTATCGGAGGGAAGATCTTCAGGCCAGAGATATGTCGCCTTTCGGAGTGTTTGAACAACTGATGTTTCTGAGATGCAATGGACATAGTGCTGAACAAAGAACTGAAAAAATGAACTAAATCTACTTTAAACTAAAATAAACATGTATGTGAACTAATATTGTGGCGAATATTTCCTACGATAAAGTAAAATTTATCAAGACCAACAGTCTCTGAAATTGTAATGATTTGGTTGAAACAAATATTTGTTAATACACTGCTTCTAATTGCATTTAAATAGACATAAAGATCCTTTTCAAATGAGTGAAGTACCCAACATACAAAAGTAATAGTAATAGATGACCAAGTAATAGAAATAGATGAAAAATAAAGTAATAGAAGAAATCAAAAGTAATAGAAACCCAGTAATAGACCCCATGTCTGGGGCCTGGTAGCCTAGTGGTTAAGACTAGCCTGGGCTGGGCTGGGCTGCTGGTGCGTGGTTCGGATTCTACGTTAAACTGTAGGTTTAAGGTGGAGTGAGAAGCTTGACCTTCGTCAGAATAAACAATTGGGGCGGAAGCAAAAACCAAGGTTATGTTCAGTGGTTCAAAAGTTAAGCCCGGACACGAAAGCGTGACGGACAGAGAAAAAGTGCAATCTAGTACCCCCTCCGCTTATTTGGTCAGGGGCATAGTAAATTACAGCAACTAACTAATAATTTTCAGACGGGTAGTAGTCAATACCTAGTGTGGCCTACCAAGGCATCGAATGAACTAAAGCCTGTAGCCTTTGCGTAGGAATTGCTTGATGTCTCAAATTGACAATTCGCCAAAGGTCCTGTAGACTCGTTCGCTTCATTTTTTGAGACTTTTTTTAAAATTCTCATAAATACTCACTGGGGTTTGGATCAGGACTTTGTGGTAGAAAGTTCAGCACTTAGACCTTTACAGTATGCTCCTGCTTCTCCAAGTGAGCCTTGTTGAGCAATGATGTTTGGGTCGTTGTCCTGTTGGAAGATAAATCTCGCTCCCCGCCCTCACATACAATTAAACGAATTCCACCGGGTAGGCAGTGCTGAACCAAAATTTTGCGACAGTATGCTTTGTATTCCATCAATTTTTACGAGATCAGCCACTCCATTCGAAATGAAGCAATAAAACACCCTAAAAGAACCACCATGTTCCAGTCTTCCTGATACATTTCAATTGAAACTTTCCAAATCAACTTTGTCTCCCAAAGCTACTAATTTCACTTTCAGAGTCCAATTTTGATCTCGATACTCCCCCCATAACATTATCATGCCAGTTCTGATTTTCCTTTGCACACTGCAGCATTTTTCTTCTTCGTTTCGCTGCTCTCTCTCTGATACCAACTTCTCATTGCATGAAACCACTTTTTCAATGAGACGCTTAGAACAATTCCGTGGTCCTCCCGAATGATTGCGCGTATTTCTGGGAATGTCATAAAACCATTTGCTACGGAGAATCGAAATAATGCGATTCGGTCTTACAATAGTTATTCTAAACCGACTTTATATAGTACGAGTAGCCAAACTGTCATTTTTCTACGACCGCTGGAGGGATCTTTCAACAGTTCCTTTCGTTATTTTGAGCTTTACTGCAATTTCTCTTTGGCCGTTAACCGTTTTGGACCCTTTAATTTACATATTAACTCCGTTCGCTTCGTGGTGCGGAGGATCATCAGACATCGTCATTTGGAAAAAGATAAGACGATAACGGGTAGATCAATTCGTTTTATTTTCTCTCTTGGCGCATCTGGCGTAATGTTAAGTATTAAAACAAGGCGTAATACATTTTATTGAATTCCATGTAGAAAATGTAAAGATCTTACCAAATCCCCACAACTGCTAATTCTATACGCTGCACACGAGAGGCTTGATCACAATCTATGCCATACCATACTAGTATTAATGCAAATAAAACTAATTCTGTGTGGCATAAAAGCTTTTCGCTCAGCAAGCATACAAACTGTATGTAAACTATCTTACATTTGGTTTGTTTGTTCCACCTGCGCAGGTATATATAGATTTTCACGCATGAAAAAGACACTGGACGCAGACTCTAAAATAGAATTAAAAAATTTATTTATATATATATACACACACACACACGTGTGTGTGTGTGTGTGTGTGTGTGTGTGTGGTTGGGCCTACACTTAACTGGGATAAATATTAAATTCTTTTTAAGGATTTCTTTCTTTCACCACTATTTTTAAACTTTCGGAGGGTGCCTAGAAGAGAGAAAATCAAATGTTGACTCTGGAGAAGTTGCGAACGAACCCGTTGTTTGAGAGGTCAAGCTAAAAAAAAAAATCGAACCTTGAAGACGATTAAGAACTACATGGAACCTATCTTCAAATTTCTTAATATAACCCAAATAAAATTTGTCGCTAAAACTTGCAAGGTCCTTTAAATAATTAATAATTTAACGTTCACAAAACCTTTCGCTTTCAAATATTTCACAATTTGGGCCTATCATTAAAGCGCCGTTGAGCTTTCAGCATTTTACCTACTCTTAAATGGCGTGAGCTAATTATTAAAATAATAAAATTTAAATTTAAACAGCGTAAAATTAGAAACGCGAATTTTTATTAGTCACGAAAAAGCGTCCTTTTTGAAACATTTTTACTGTGACGTCACAACTGCGGCAGCGGGGTCGAAACTCTCGAGTCACGTGACTCTTCCAACTGCAGCGTTTGACCTTGAAACCTCTTCAGTAGCGAGCGAGCGAAACAAACTCAAACGCGATGGAATCAACTGAAAGAGACCGAGATACACCGTCTATTCCAGCAAATTCTGACTACAAATCCTTTAATGACCTTTTCCATTTCGTACCGAATCGACGAAACAAACGACGAATCAAATATGTAGTTTTCCGACTAATTTCATTGACTGGATTTGCGACGTTATCGAAACGTTTCAACGCAACTAAGATAATCGTGTTTCGGGTTGCTTAACCTATTTCCTAACATCTAAGATCATATGATAGAGGGAACCTACATCTTTACGCTGGATCCGAACCATTAGACTACCCAACCAAGGCTTACCCACGAGGAAATCTCGAGTCAAAGTTTCGACTCGAACCCACGAACTTCAAATTAACAGCCCGGCGTTCTACCACTTCGTTATCCTAGTGGATCGCGACTATTAACGGACGCTCTTCGGCGATAGGTACGCGTTAGTTTTATGGTCAGGTTTTAAGGCAGACCTCCGCATTCTCCGTCTATTGCCACGATCTGTCAATAAAACTGAAAGCACCATAACACTCGTTTTAAATTGCCAACACTATATAAAGAAAGGAGAGCCATTCGCTACTAAAAGCTATCCTTAACACGGTCGAGTCAGCGAATCAAACACCGCACGTGGGAGTGGAGCGAGTGTAGCTGAATTAAAGACCTTGTCCGACAAGAACCCGAAAAGCCTGGCAGCAAATGGGTGGATACTAAATGGTTGGCACTCAATGCCTGCCTGTTAAAGAAAGGTCGGCATTCGCTGTTTGTTCCTTACATGCATGACGAGCGGGAAGGAAAAATTTACACCTCGATTTCCTGGACCGAATAATATCCTGAAACTAGTTCAAACTATAAAAGTTGTGTGTGTGTGTGTGTGTGTGTGTGTGTGTGTGTGTGTGTGTGTGTGTGTTAAGTTGAGATAAACCTTAAAATATGAAAAATACTCTCCTTTCAACGTTTCAGATGTTCCGTGCGATGATTCGTCATTTCATTTCACGGAGGTCAGGCTCGTTGCCTCTCCCCTTTAGCCTCGATTTTAAAATAAATGTCGCGGTAGTTATGGAATGCATAACGTTTCATAAAATGTAAAAACACGCGTGGTAGATCAAATATTTAATATACTTAGTAAAAATTTACGACGACGACATAAAACCTAAAAGAGTTAGCCTCATTCTCGAGGGGTGGGGGTGATATATCTCAGTCTTTTATCTCAGTTTGTAGCACAGCACCACCGGCTTCCATTTCAATGAACTATTTTTACCCTAAAAAAATTTTGCGAACAAACCGTTTTCCCTTCGTCTCAAATGAAATCTTACTTCATCGAAACTTAAATAGTTTCCCGCAAATATATCTCCGGCAAGACGATGAAAAATCAATACTTTTATTATTATACAATAAAAGCGGGGTGGGGGTGGGGGTGTAAAATGTTCATTATACACCCAAATGGGAAAATAAACTAATTACGACCGCAGTAACATTCACCCACCAAAATAATTCAAATAATAATTATAATTACATTAGCAGCAAAAGAGCAAAACTTTATCCCATCAAAATCTTTTTTTTCCGGATTTGTTGGGAAAATAATAATCTTCTTCCCGGAAAGTCTTAATAATGAAATTACCCAAAGTAAACAAAGAGCAAAACTTTTGATAGATATAATTTACGATAACGAAATTGGAAACAATTTTCAGAGGGCTACGACCAGCCTATTTTTGATATAGGCCCTACATTTGCACTGAGAATATAGATTGAAAAATACACAAAGCTCAATCAAACCCGATTTAAAACGATTTATAACTGAAGACTCGAATAAAATTAAATCCCAAAAGGCATCGACAAAAATACACACTGCTGATAATCTACCGGGTGTCTCGTAAGTCCCGAGTCTCGGGAAAATTTATTTCAAATTAAATTTACAAAAAGTAATACATTAGAACTAAAACGAATGTTAAAATTGACGTCTCGTTTAGGGACCTTTTTATTTGTTGCAGGTAGAATAACGCGCAATGGGCTAATATAGAGGCGAGTTACACTCCCGAGGAAAAGGCCTTTTCGCCTTTTCCTCACGAATGCAACTCGGTTCCAACGTATTATTTTTGTAAATTTAAAATAAATTTTCCTACGAGACCGGACGTACAGGACACCTTGCGTGCGGAAAACAATAGAGGCCTACCGAAAGTCAATGACAAAAGCGTTACACTCGACAATCAAAACTTTTTCTTTTCACGATATACATTCATTACTTTCAAAATAGGGTTGAAATTAAGTAAAAATTAATTAAAAATTCATAAAGTTACGAGGAGTATCGAGGAAAAAATTTCTTTTTAAATAAAACAAATTTACAGTTTTTAAATATTAAATGTATTCACAATAAATATATATATATATATATATATATATATATATATATATATATATATATATATAAACCCACGCAAAATCACAAATGCCAAATGCATAATTTGATTTCATTATCTAATAATTTATGTCTGAAGGTTCCGTATTCTACATTTACAAAGCATGTTACAATATACTCTTTTTATTACACCGAACACACACACACACATTATATATATATATATATATATATAAAAAAACAGTACAGTACTGCTCCCACTCCTATTCATTATCATGCTAACAGACATAGTGGAGTAAACAGCAACATCCTTCGCGGACGATACAAAGGATCAGCAGAAAAATCAGCGATGCAAATGAAGTGGAGGCCTTGCAGAGGGACACGAACAAAATATAAGGCTAGTCAGAAGACAACAATATGACTTTTAACACCGAGAAATTTCAGCTCTTGAGATATGGTAGAAATGAGGAACTTAAACAGACTACATATTATGCTCCAGATAGACAGGAAATTCAGAGAAGCACGAAAGCGGTCGACTTGGTGGTAATAATGACCGATGATACAAAATTTGAGACACAAAATCAGATAGTGATAAAGCGAAAAGAGTCGCGGGACAGGTACTAAGAACGCTCAAAAGAAGGGACAATACAGTAATGATTCCCCTGCTAAAAACACTGATCATACCAAAACTTGAATATTGCTCAGTTTTGACGTCCCCATATAAAAGAAAAAATAATAAACTACAAGAAACGCGCACACATTTCACAGCCAAGATTGATGGTGCAAAGAACTCAACTACTGGGAAAGACTACGTAAACTAAATCTGTACTCCCTGGAAAGAAGAGGAGAGAGGTACACCATAATCTACATATGGAAAATGATCGAAAAACTGGTACCAAACCTTAAACTAAACCCAATTACCATTCAAACAACGCCGGAAAATAGGAAAGACAGAATGTGTAGTGTTCCCAAATTAAAGACCCGACAAGGGACCTCCTCAACACTGAAGGAAAAATAGTTTGGTTGTCAGGGGGCCAAGACTTTTTAAACAGTTTTCAAAGGACCTCAGGAACGTCAAGGGGTCAAAGTTGAAGTCTTCAAAAGAAGACTAGATGCCTGGCTCAGAACGGTACCAGATGAGTCGGGTGTACCTGGCTATGTGCGGTGGAGAGCGCAAGAGAGCAACTCGCTCCTCCACCAAGCCAGGCCTCGAGGCGGGGCCACCAGCTTGACCTTCGTATGAAGAGACCAACACACGGAACCTAAACGACGTTAACGAGGTTATAGCGTTAGTAAATACCCGACATATCCGAAAATAATGTTAAATGGACCTTGTTCTGAAAGGAAATGAGAATATTTGCTTATTATACTAGACTATAATCTCAGGAGATTTATTACATAATAATACTACTACTTCAGTTTGTTTTTTGGAGGTTTAGATCTTGAAAATAATGCTTCGTAAATGTCCACCATCTTGTATGCATTGACGCACACGGACCATTGTAATTCGCTTCGATACAAAGTAATGCTAAACAACTTTCTTCCTCCAAAACTAACAGAAATGGGATTTTATGATTAAACTTGGTTCCAGCAGGATGGGGCAAATGCCCACACTGGTCGTGCATCAACGGCGGCACTGTTAAGAGAGCCATTTCCACATCTCATTTCACGGTTTGGAGACGTTCCATGGCCAGCCAGAAGTCCGGAGTTAACAGCGCATGACTACTTCTTGTGAGGTTTCTGAAATCAACAGCATCAGAAAAGGCCAAGCATCCTTCAAGATCTACGCGCACACATTGAACAGGAATTAGCCAAGATTCCAGTTGACACTTTACTAAAAGTGATGCGAAGCACAGTGGTCCGTGCAAGATAAAGCATAATAATTTTCAAGATCTAAACCTCCAAAAAACAAACATTAGTATTATGTAATGAATCTCCTGAGATTGTAGTCCAGTATGGAATGCGAATAATCTCATTTCCTTTCACAAGGTCCACTTAACATTACTTTCAAATGTGTCAGGTATTTACTGGCTATATATATATATATATATATATATATATATATATATATATATATATATATATATATACACACACCTTCAACTGCAAAGAACACGCAGTATAAATAACGTAAAGAAACGACGCTTGTATAGGAGATATTCCGCGCAAGACGCGAGAGAGAGAACGGAACAAATGAAAAAATGAGGTAACCACCTGGGAATCGAACCCGGGATCTTCCGATTGCCGGTCAGACGCGATACCATTACACCATGGCCCTCACTCTTCCAAATGCCGTAATTCTTCTACATACTCGCAGAAACCAATGCCCCAAGGGGGCACCTCCCGCATGCCCGTAACATATATACCTTCAACTGCAAAGAACACGCAGTATAAATAACGTAAAGAAACGACGCTTGTATAGGAGATATTCCGCGCAAGACGAGAGAGAGAACGGAACAAATGAAAAAATGAGGTAACCACCTGGGAATCGAACCCGGATCTTCCTATTGCCGGTCAGACGCGATACCATTACACCATGGCCCTCACTCTTCCAAATGCCGTAATTCTTCTACATACTCGCAGAAACCAATGGTGTAATGGTATCGCGTCTGACCGGCAATCGGAAGATCCCGGGTTCGATTCCCAGGTGGTTACCTCATTTTTTCATTTGTTCCGTTCTCTCTCTCTCGTCTTGCGCGGAATATCTCCTATACAAGCGTCGTTTCTTTACTATATATATATATATATAATCAAAATAGCAAAGAGGAGACAGATAATGATGGTTAGCGTGCCTCAAGAACTTTCACATCAGTGAGTTCACAAAGGGATTTAAAAAAAAAAAATATTCTCTCGTGTGTGAACAAACAATACGCTTAATGATGCAACCGTGTACATGTCCAAGCTGAAACATACACACAATTACAACCATGAAACCAATTGTTATCACTACCACTATTACTGCTAATTTACTAAAATCTATCTTACAGCGGATCATGCCCATCCTTCAATGGCCAACTCGAGCATGGACAGAGCTGTTTTGAAGGTAAGTGGCTGAAATCAGGAATGAGAGAGAAGAGCGATAAAATTTGTCGGGGGAGGGACAGACCTGTCGGCATTAGTTTCAAGGCTTTCATCATTCAATCAAGCCGTTCATAGCCTCTTATTAACCACACCGATCATAATACTCGTTCTGCGCAAGACGAGAACAGCCTTTCTCAAGCCGTCAAGAACGATCGGAAGCAGAGGCTGCGCTGGGAACTCTAGCGACGACGTAATAATTATGTTTGGAGTTATCTACTCTCCTCCGCAACGATCTAAGTAAGGGTCGCTACTTCTCTTGAACGCGGAGGACGGTCACCCATCCAACGTCTAGAAAGACCGAACGTCGCTTTGTTTCGCCGATTTTACGGGAAGTGGTGGTGTACGTGGTCACGAGGTACGGGGTTATGTGGCAAAGGGGTAAGGATCTCTCATTTTTATATTAGTCAATTTAGGCTCCTCTCCGAAGATTTCGAAAAGAGGTGAATACGGCTATTCGAAATACTTGGTCCATTTGAGACTTCGATTCGTCAATAACAGAATAACTGAAAAAATTCTAATAAAAGGATATTTGTTATTAAGTTCCATGTAGGATTAAGTTCGAAACTCGCTTCACTTAAATATAATTATTAATTCGAAGCGAGTAAATTCATTCTAAATATATGGTTACATTTCCAAATTATATTATATATATATATATATAATATATATATATATATATATATAACGAAAGGAACGGATATGAAGGCTACCCTCCACCGAAAATGAGACAATACCCACAATGTAACGACATATTTAAATCTATTCTTGCCCAGTTCATTGTCGATGCGAATACGATATACCTGTCAATTTGAGCTATACCCACTCCGTTTGAATCTATTTCGCGTAAAACACCGATCATCATCGAGTTCCACGATCCTGCTTGGATGAGAGTTGAGCGAGGGCAAACAGTCGGCTCAATGAGGCGACCCGAGATGACCTAAGATGACCCGAAGACTGACCTTTATTCATGAATTCTGATTCGTGCGCCGAATCAACTGCGGATCGCGTGTTTCATTCTGATGAAATGCGCTTTCACTTTCGAAATCACTCATTCGCTTCTTGAACAGACTTACTCGTTGTGGTTAACTGGAAAGTGGTAATAATAATGTCTGGGGTTGTTTAATCTCCTTCATAACGGCAAAGATCACGTTACGGAGGGGACCTACAGCTTTACGCGAGATCCAAAACACCTTCGGGTGGCTACATTATCCGAAAGTGGAGGACGATCACCATCCAACTACTGAATGGATCCAACGAAAGAGTGGAAAGCGATAATAAACGCGCTTTTGATTCTCGCAAAAGCGACAAGAAGACATCAATGGTACGAATTTCGCCGATTAAATAACAGACATCGGGAAAATTTCCTCCCCATCCCCCTTCTTTTAAAGGATAATACCTAGCACGTACCCCGGTACGGAGATAGATAACTTAGCCCACTGCGGGTCACCCATCCTTCGTTTGCATCAGCGGTTGGTAGTCATTAACTCATTCAATTTGTTCGTTTTTATCCTTAAACTCCACTGTGTTCAAGATACATTTGACCTTGGGGGACGTGGGGTATTTCGATGACCACAGCAGTTCAAACTGCGGCTGAACTACCCGACTTCAAGATATAAACACAATATACAAAAGCTGAAATACATTTTACGCTACAATAATTAAGTCCCTCCAATTACAAGCGTCACAAAAGTGATACAATAGTCAGGCCCTATTAGCGCTTCATACGAGCTGTGAAGTACCACTGAGCAGAATCTTAAATATGAACAGGGTTAAACGGCGAAGGAAGATGTTTAAACTAATGATATATGAGGACAGGTGCGGCGTAAAAATTACCATTTTATTTGCTTAAAATGGGTTACAGAGGTGGGGGTCCAATGGAGTGCAGCATCACATAAATACTGGGACAACATGCGATACTAATCTATGAACATTTTATATATAATTTTTTTTTACTTACTTGATAACTAGCCAGAATAACAAATATTTAAAAACAAAATGGTTTAAAGAGCAATTATTCACTTGAAAAAGAAAAAAGAAATAAATATGCACCCAAAACGAAGAGACTATCCTCGTATCCGCTACGAATGTTAGCCTTTATTGAGATTTAAGGGTTAAGTGCAATTTGGCACAAAACGCAAAACTGATCACGAACCCATTGTAAGAAATGAATTTATAACAGAAGGCGTTATTATATAAAGCTTAATCAATGGAAGAAGAGAGTTTTTGTGCAGACCGACTGAGCAGAGCAGCAGCAGCAGCAGCAGCAGCAGCAGCAGCAGCATCGCTTCAACCCTTCAAACACAAAGTGCCATTCACTCGCGTCAAAGCAGTCAATGGAAACATTCGCCAAAACTATGGTAGGGAGGTGCTAAGCTACGGTACAATGGAAGGTGGTTTCACATTATGGTGTGTACCCATCAGTTGGTCCTTGTTGGGCAAATACAGAGACGAATAGCCTCGAATCGATGCATTATTTATGGTTATCTACGCCTCAGTGTTTCCCAACCGGGGGCCATGGCACATTTGAAGGGGGCTACAGGAAAATGTTATTTTGTAAAATAGAGTTAAATCTGCATATTACCTACTGAAAATAATGCTTATGGGGGCCACGGGAAAAAATAAGGTTCCTAAGGGGGGCCATAAGCCAAAACCGGTTGGGAACCACTGCCCGGGGCCGGGCTGAGTATTTATTATTCTACGGTATGCCCATTCACTTTAAATCCGTATACGGTTACTTTCCCGAGAAAAATAATTCAGTTGACCTAATACCGAGACCTACGTGATATCTTCGGGTCTATGCTTATATATTTAAACATTCGAGATATCTGACCCAGTAAGTATGAAATAAAGGCCCACACATTATGCAGTGGGCTCACCCGCAACAGATGTCCGAGATGACACTATCAATACTTTACCATACACAGTTGTTTACAACACTTGCGTACGGGTTATTACTATTAATTAATTAATACTACTGTTAGTTATTTTTCATAATATCAGTACCTGATATGCCTATGATAATAATATTTTTTATTATTATTATTATCTGAAGCTAGTATCACTTCCTATTTTTTTTTTAAATGATTTAAGTGACTGGCAATCTGTCAACTGTGGTTCGAATATCTTCCCCTCTTGGCACTTCGGCTAAAATATGGCGATTCTCCCCCTAACCCGCTTCTTTATGAGGGAGCATTTATGCCTACATAAATTTCGGACAAAGCAAGGCTACTCTCCACTACCGACCCATCCCCCTCTCTCCTTAATTTAAACACGCGCGACACAAATACTGAATTAGCTACAAGTTTATATGATAAGGTGTAAGACATATCTCAGAATTGAGGTAAGGCGGTCGATTTAGTATTTATAGAGTTCATAAAACAATTTTACGAGACTTTTTGTAACAGTTATCTTATATACACCACGTCCATCATAGACCTACGATATAGCCTTGAAGCTAATAATAAAATACTGGTACTTGATATTCACAAAAAAATATATAAAAAAATAAAGTGTGTGTGTGTGTGTGTGTGTGTGTACATCCACATAAACCCGACTATATTATTTTTACGTTACATAAAGAACGATATATTCCATGCGTCACCTAATGTAGAATAATTTTAAGGGCCTTGTCCAGTCGTCCCCCTATATATAATAAGTCAAAAAGTAAATTTTACCGAGTAAGACAAAATCTTTCACTGTAGTTTATCAAATTCACGGAATATTTTGAATGTGTAGAGAACAACGACGATCAGAACCTCAACATCACAATTTAATTGAAATTAATGTATCAGCGATATTTTACGTATCGCCCAATAAACACGCGAATTATGCCAGTATTAAGGACCCTGAAAGGAAGTGAAAAGGGGTTCCACATCCATTCGCTCAGTGGTGAGGGGAGAGTGAAATAAACTTTTTAACTAACCAGTCACGCGTACTATATACCATTCTGGTTTTCTTCTGGTAGTCTTCATGCCCTCTTTCTGGTACGTTAAAGAACGTAAACGTAAAATGCTTCGTAAATGACACTACTCGGTGATCACGTAACGCCCAGATACTCTTCTTGACTGTGACCAAATTCTATATCTTCAAGACGGACGTTCGCTCTATTTAAACAACCCCCTTTCCCCAAAACCCACTGCGACACGTACCGGTTGGCCCATACCAGCTTTTCTCAAACTGGGGAGCGCAAAGCTCGCTGAAGGTGGACGCGAAGAAATTGTCAAAGGAAGAATATATTAAAAATGTGGATATTTTCAGTAATTTTATTCCCTATCATTATACCAGAAATAATACGTAACAAGCGTTTAGAGAACGTCATACAGTCCATTAATGAATGAAACCTTCGTTTTTAATGCTACCTCAACATTGATTATGGTACCAATAAATTACACCACCAAATTTCATTTGCAGATGAAATAAGTTCGAGGGTAGGAGGAGGAGGTCGACGGGTTCACTTCAGTTTGAATGGGGCGGCGTTGGATAAAATTTAAGTGGGAAACGTTGGCCTACACGGAAGTCATATCAGGCCTATTATTATTTATATCGAAGGTACGCTTCGTACGACTCGCTAAATCTAGACGTATAAGCTTATTGTAGTACAGACTGTACAGTCTATCCACACCACTTTTCCAGATAGACTTCCACCTTGAGACACATATAAACATATACATTATACAGTGCTCCCGCGATCTTCCGCCACCCGATAGAGCGCCAACCCTGATTATCTCCATATTTCGCCGAAGACCCGATTTCCCGCCATCTTAAATTACCCCGATGCATCGCCACCCCACTGTCCGCCATCCACCAACTTAATTCATTCCCGAAAGATAATTTCACCGATGAAAATCATCCGCTTTTACCGCCAAAAGCATTCGAACAGAAATGCTGACTGCAGGCACTGTGACGACGTAGATTACGGTACATATTCGCGGAGGTTTAGTTTGCTTCATGATACTGTTAAGTATTTTGTGTTGGCTGATTTTGAAAACGCAGAAATGAGCGGAGCTTAGAGCTTAGGACATCACGGAGGTTTTTCTTTATTTTGTGGGAAAAACGTACGCCGTTACGAGGAAGGTATTTCGTTAAAATTCATATTATCGAAGGAAAATGATGTCTCTAAAGCTCGAACGATGGATAAAAGAAATTGTTAATAGCAAAGCGAGACAATCATCAATAACGAGGGTGTCAAGCACCCGATACCTTCTCAAAAAGTAGGAAAATAGGAAATTTGCATCTGAAAAAATAGGAAAAAATAGGACTAAAAAAAATAGGAGCGAAACGAATATTTTTTAAAGAATGACGTCATTCCTAGAATAGACAACTTCTGTTGCTCAGGCTTCAATGCGGATAAAGCCTTTTTGTGGCATCACCGATGACCAGGTCCTTATCAGTAAGCCGAAGATTTCGATGTTGAATAGTAACCGATGCGGGTTAACACCATATATCCCTTCGCTGCTTCTGGCTTCGTGAACCCGCGCAGGAGCTTCAGAAGTTTCACACACACTGTCATAGAGTAAGTGGATAGCTGGGCTACTCTTCTGGAAATTAGTCGAAAGCTCTTCAAAAACAAGGGCACATCACTTTAAGAACTCAAGCTGCACTCGCGTCATCTTTTTTGTTCATTACTCAGCAAGGCACGAACTCTTCCGTAAATGGAACTTTTTTATGCAGTTTTCTCATCTTCTCCAAGTCTTGTAGCTGATAAAATAGGAAAAAGTAGGTCAATTTTGGAAAAATAGGAGTAAATAGGAATTTTTTGAAAAACAGGAAAAGTATGAACAAAATAGGAACTTGACGCCCTAAATAACTTTTTTTTTTTGTAAAATGCAATTTTTTTTATAGGTATTTGTAAAAATTAACTTAAATTGAAATATCTGAAATCTGAATAAATTAGTGACATTGCGGCAAATTTTATTCACTCAGTGTTTGAATTTAGCTTTTCAAGTCATTGAAAAAGGTATTTAACGAGATGTTTGAGGTCTACGTCAGTTCATTAATCTTTATTAATTGTACGCGTCGTTCGTGGGTGTTGGACAAACTGAATTTTTTTGGGTAACATGTAAATTTTTTTTTTATAGGTATTTGTGGAAATTAACTTATATTGAAATATCTGAAATCTGAATAAAATTAATATGTACATTAACACGAGTCTTTCACTGGTTTCACTTTATTTACATAAACAAACGTACTGTACGTATTAATATCATATGCATATAAGCACACCGGACAAAAAATTAGTCACCCCTAATAGCACCGATAGTAGGAAGTTCAAGGTCACACAGAGGGCGCTGATGTAGCATTGGTAAGTGACAAGTAGCGGTGACGTAGCACACAGGATCAGATCTGTTTCGTGAGGTGGTGAAGAACAAAGTGTGTGTTGGATATAGTCTGCAAAATGGGTCGTGAGGCAGACGTTACTCAGTGGCAAAAAGGAGCCATCGTGTTTGGCAGAGCCCACGGACACAAAATGTCTGAAGTAGCCCAATTTGTTGGTGTGTCAACGCGTATTGTCCAGCGAGTTTACAAAGAGTGGTGTAGTTCGCAATCAACTGACAATCGACGGCGTAATTGTGGCCGGAAAACAATTCTCGACAATAGGGGCCGCCGCCATGTTTCTCGTCTAGTAACTGCAAATCGTTTTCAAACCAGAGAACAATTGCTCCAAGAAACCAATGAGGTTCTCCAGCGACCAATTTCCGAACGGACATTGCGACGAGAACTGCATGCGATGGACATCTGGAGCAGGGTACCACGGAAGAGGCCGCTGTTAACAGCAAGTCACAAATTGGCACGTTATAAATGGGCTCAGAGGCACAAAAACCGGACTGCGGCAGATTGGAAACGTGTAATTTGGTCCGATGAGTCCCGTTTTTGTTTGTTCTCCAATGATGGGAGGCGACGAGTACATCGCAGGTCCAATGAAGCCTTTAATCCTGAATGCGTCGAAGGTGTTGTTCAGGCTGGAAACAGAAAGAAAGTGAAGCGCAGGAATAGACACCCACGGACTCTGGCGGAACTTCGGGACCGGCTGATGAACGAGTGGCAGCAAATCGATGTTCAGTACATGCACAACCTCGTAGTCTCTCTGCCTCGCCGGATTCGTGCGGTTATCAAGGCCAGAGGCGCCGTCACACGTTATTAGGTACATTCTGAGAGGGGTGACTAATTTTTTGTCCGGTGTGCTTATGTACGTACAGTATGTACAACGTATGAACCCCCATATAACGTCAACATGACTTTGGTACCAAAGGTGGCGTTATAAAGAAAGCGCGCTGTATGGCCTATAGTCTGCCACTAAACCTTCTCATTTTCATATACACACAGTGCGTTTCAAAATTATCTTTCCTATTTTGAATGTAAATTAAAGATTAATTAATAGACATACAAGCACGCAGTTTGCATCATCTTGTAGCCCAACTCAGTTTTTATTTAATGTTTTCTTTCACGTGTCTCCAGTGAGTAGAGTAACCCAGAAAAATGAAAAATGTCGACCGTGCAAGAAAAGGCTCAATGCGTCGTGTGGCTTGTAGAGACCAAGTCAGTAACTGTGGTGCCACTAATAGTGCACATGTGGAAGTCTACTAACATGTCGTGAAAAACTGAGTTGGGCTACAAGATGGTGCAAACTGCATGCTTGTACGTCTATTACTTATTCTTTAATTTACATTCAAAATAGGAAATATAATTTTGGACCACCCTAATATATTATATATATATATATATATAATTTTTTTAATTGGGGTTGTTTAACCACCTTCGCAACATCTAAGGTCATATGACGGAGGGATACGTGGGATCCGAACCACGGGTCGCTACATAATCTGGGCGCAGAGGACGGTCTCCCATCCAACAACTACCCAGACCCAATGTCGCTTAACTTCGCTGATCTCCGGGAAGCGGTGTTACGACATCGCGTTACGACATCGGCCACGACGTAGCCCCAATATATATATATATTTTATTTTACTTATTTTTCAACTTAAGTTTGCGTGCTCTGACCCCCATCAATGTATGCTATATGATGTAGAAACACTGTACAAAGTTTTATCGAGATATTTTAATATTTAGAGGTCGCTCAACGGCTTCGAAGTATTGGATACGAGATTCTCAGTGTGAATATAAACAATTTCCAAATGTATTTAAACAATTTATTGTTTCTACATTAGCATGAAGTGCGCAAGACATTATCATAATATTAAGATAAAGTACATTAGCATCAGACAGTAGCGTAATTATTATGATTAATCATTATTTCCACTGAAGGTATGCTTTTGTCCCCATGTGCAATGCTTGCGATGGTCTTCAACAACCTGGAGAAGAAACTGGAGTTGTTGTTGTTGTTCATCTTTGGTTAGGTATCCAGAAAAATCCTGGATGAGAGCAACTCCACGTTCAGCGAAGTCATTTGTTACAGTTAGAGCTTTTACAGTCTATTTCGCAGTCTGGTAATGGGTATCCTCTCCCCATTGCTCAGCAGTTTTCTCCAAGAATTCATCTGGGAAGTTGAGCTTCGTGAACAATGATTTTGTGTTTTTTGCCACAAAGTTTCCCAAGCTTTTTTCTTTCACAGTATCCAGGTCAACAACCACACGCTTTGGAGGGTTCTCTTGTCCATCAACACTAGTCACAGATCTGACCATGCGATTTTTGATATCAGGGAGGACATTGTCATCGAAAAAGCAAAACCCACAGCTCTTCAGACAAATACCATAAATGAGCTGCCATCTTCTGTGAAGTTACCATGGCAATGCGTGGATGGCTATTTGAATACTTTATTAGAGACTGTAGGAGATTAAGGTCATTTTGGGGAGCACTAATGGCGCAAGGGCACGTGGTCCAGCTTTCACATAGATGCATACAATAAAAATACAAAAGTCGCGAAGTCCTCTTTTCTCACGGTTTGTTAACCTAAATTGTGATCTGGACATCCAAATCTTTAAGGAATAGATTGCCTTTGACATCCATCGTGCCTGATGCATCGCTCCAGGAGCATGAAAAACTACACCACGATTAGAGACAGCACCAAGAAACAGACATGCCAGTTCAAGTAGCTCCTTATAGCCATCTCGCGGAATTTTTGTAGTCATTGCAGATTTAGAGAAGCTAATGAGACATTCCTTTACATCAGCGACAGCAGAAGTGGCAATTTCATCAGTGGTGGAGTCTTCATACCGCTTTGGATCAATGTCGTCCCACTTTCCTTGAAATCTCTTAAAAAGTTGGACATCTGTAGCTAATGTGGGCCCATGCATTCTTTAAAAGCTGCTGCAGCCAAACGTTCGATAATGTGATGTCTGCAGGCCAGATGGAGTAGGTCACGTTTCAGAATCTGCTGTAGAATGACGCAAGTCCCAGCCATTGGACCAGCATTGGAGCTAGTTGTATCGAAGGATATAAGCTTGGACCTTTTCTTCAATATCCCACTTACGGAGAGCTTCAGTGACAGCTGCAGCTTGTGCTTTCCCAGTTCCAGATATGAGCTTTGGAACGCCAAGAAGCTGATGTACTCCCTGACCTGTTACTATGACAGGAAGACGATCAATTTTTTTTCTTTCCAGTAATTTCCAGTAATAATTTACCATCCCAGTGTATAGTAAGAGGTACATTCGGCTTTAAGTTTTTCATGATGGTCATAGAGTGCCTCCCTTTGCTTCTTTCGTTCACGTCGGATGGTCTCTCGATTCACAGCAAGATCAGGGATATCATGGCTGAGACTTTTCGCAGTCTCCGCAATAATCATAGTAACAGCACGATCAGATACTTTACAGCGATCTCGAACTGCTGTGAGACCAGGCTTGATGATTTCTTTTCTTCCCCACTTGAAAGGGGGTTTCTGCTTAATTGTTCCAGGAACAGCTTCAGGTTCTGATTCTTCTTCCTCAAACGTCGATGAACTGCTGCTGCTATCTCTCTCTAGAATCTAACAATGAATCCTTGCTTTGTTCTGCCTTTCGCTTTCGACTTTGTTCGTTCCACACACGTTTCTCCTTCTTTGCCTCCTTCTGATGTAGCACAATATCAACAGAAGACATTGTTCCACGACGGCCTTTTTCACGCTGAGCAATGAGAAACTGCTTATCTTCCTCCATTTTGATTATGTCGAGGGCATTTGCATGAGCGATATCAAAGAGGTCGTGAAAACAGTCCTTGAACATGCTCTCATTCTTAGCCTGTGCCTCTGTCTTGCGGGATGCATTTTTCTTCAATGCTTTCCATCGTGAGAAGTGTTTTTCCAGTTTTATGATTGTGTCCTGTTTGTGTTGAGTTGGAATTCGGACACGATTCCAAAACTCCAATTTTTTTTTTTTTTTTTTTTTCAATTGTCATTGACGAAGCCTCTCTTATCGTCGTCGTCTTTTTTATATGTAAATGAAGGAAAAAGGACAGAGCCTGAAGATTTGATGGCACTTTACCACCTCTAATATCATTCTCACACTTGTCAATCAAGTAAACCTTACATTTCTTTCGAGTCTCCATCATTAGATAATGTGTATTTTGCTGTATAAATTTACACCTGAAAATAAAAAGAGTGTTATAGTTATTATGCAATAAAAAACACTAATGCACACATCTCCTACTATTAAGACTAAAATAACACACACTAATGCACACATCCTACCATTAAGGCGACTGAAATGATACTGGGGTGAGGCATAGAAAGGAAGCGCATTTCAATTTAGGAAAAGTAACGACGGACGCGTCATCAAAATTTTAATGGCCTTGAGCGACCTCTAAATATTAATATTTTCTCATGAAACTTCATAATCAGCGTTTTCACATGCAATGTCACATTTCTAGAGAGTCAGACCGAAACTTCTTCATGGTTCAATTCTTACCATACAATTAAGTGACACCCTAATATATATATATATATATATATATATATATATATACTATATGATCAAAAGTATTCGGACATCCCGGAAAATCCGCATTTCTGCAAATATCACCTTCGCCGAAAGGTATGCTGGGAAAAAGCGTGGCGACGAAACTATAATGCTGAGGTGTTCTGTTAAGTTATCAGTAACTGTCGTGAAGCCATGCCGCGCGGACGTGAACTCTCCGAGTTCCAACGTGGACTCGTCATCGGATGTTATTTAAGTAACGTTTCTATACGAAACATCGCAGCCAAACAGGATATACCAAAGTCGACTGTAGCGGATGTTATCATGAGATGGAAGCACGACGGTGCAACTAACGCGAAAAAACGTTCCGGACGACCACGCAAACTGACGGAACGTGATAGAAGAAGTCTGGTACGACATGTCAAGAAGTCCCGCACGTCCTCTGCCGCTTCCATCGCTGAGGTAGGAAGAGCATCCGGTACCTCCGTTAGTACTGTAACTATCCGCAGAGAGATGCACAGACTCGGTTATTATGGTAGAGCAGCTGTACACAAGCCACTGATTACAAAAGTTAATGCCACGCGTCGTTTGGCCTGGTGTGTCTCCCGTCGTTCCTGGACCGTGGAGGACTGGAAAACTTTCTTTGGAGCGACGAGTCGCGGTATTCACTCTTCCAGTCTGATGGGCGTGTTTGGGTGTGGCGACAGCCCGGAGAACGGCTTCTTCCTGACTGTGTACGTCCAACGGTGAAGTTCGGTGCAGGGTCCATCATGGTATGGGGTTGTTTTTCCTGGCTAGGGCTCGGCCCGTTGGTTGTTATACCCACTACCATGAACGCTGACGTTTATCTCGACGTTCTGGACAATTCGGCCCTCCCTACACTGTGGCAATACTACGGAGATGGCCATTGTTTGTTTCAACAGGATCGAGCTCCCTGCCATACTGCAAGGCATGTGCAGGACTGGTTTCGTGAAAATAAGGTGGATTTGTTAGACTGGCCTGCTCAGAGCCCCGATCTCAACCCAATCGAGCACATGTGGGACGAACTGGAGCGACGGATACGAAACCGCACACCACGCCCGGCTTCACTTGCATCTCTTGCATCAGCTCTGCAAGAGGAATGGCGAGCCATTCCTGCACAGACTTACCGAAAACTGGTGGAAAGTATGCCTCGACGTGTTGACGCTGTAATAAAAGCAAAGGGTGGACCTACTGGTTACTAAATGCCATAATAAAACCATTTTTCCCAAAACCATGCGGTGTCCGAATACTTTTGATCATATAGTGTATATATATACACACACACACACACACACACACACACACACACACAGGGTGTCCGAGAATTATCTGTACAATTTTTGGCTGTTATTAAAAGTCAACCATGAAGTGTAGAAATTCCAGTGTTGTCCCATTTTACAGAGAATCTCATTAAGTTTTTTCTGATACCACGTTTTGACAAGTTTTTTAGAAATGTACGCGGGTGACAGACATTGATGATTTAAAAGCAAGAATCACAGCTGCTATTGAGCGAATTGATGTGGATATGCTGCAGCGTACATGGAAACATTTGGAGTATCGATTGGATGTTTTGCGAATCACTAATGGTGCACATATCGAATGTTTGTAACAACGTTACTTTAATAAAAGAAACTTTTGAAAATACAGATTCTAAATAATCTTGTTTAAGAATTTTACGTGTGTTATCAAGAATTTTATTAAAAGATGAAATTGTACAGATAATGTTCGGACACACTGGAATTTCTAAAAAACTTGTCAAAACTTGGTATCAGAAAAACTTAATGAGATTCTCTGTAAAATGGGACAACACTGGAATTTCTACACTTCATGGTTGACTTTTAATAACAGACAAAACTTGTACAGATAATTCTCGGACACCCTGTATATACGAGTATTAGGGATGTACGAATAGTAAAATTCACTGAATACCGAATATTAGTTTTATTTGTGTTATTAGGCGTCACTATAAAAAACTGAAGCCTTTATCAGTTTGACAGCACATAGAATTAATAGGGTAAATGTGAGGAAAAGCAGCATGTTTTAGCTACCAAAAATCTACCAGAGTCCCATACTCGTAAAAAATTTGCAACTGCATTGACTTCTATATTGCAAGAATGGTCAATAAAAAGCGATCGTGCGCATGCAGTTGCGCGTGACAATGGCTGTAATATTACTAAAGCTGTTAGCGTTCTCAAAATTACCCCCGTTACTTGTGTGAATCATACTTTAGCAGTTGCAGTTGATGAAGCCATTCTTAGCCAGAAGTCTGTTTCAGATATATGTGCAATTGCGCGCCCAATCTGTTGCATTTTAATTATTCATCTCCAGCCTTTGACAGACTTAAGGAATTTCAGAAGCAACATAATTTACCCGAAAACAAACTTATAAGAGACGTTATCACCCAAATCGAACTCTACATTCTATATGCTACAACGACGACTTCAACGAAAAACTGCGGTTGTTGCATACTCCTCGGACTATGACATATATACTGTAGCAACCTTCAATAATTAATCATTAGTGGACTTTAATTCAGTGTTGTAAAGCTTCTTTCTTAGTCGATGTGAAAAATTAACGAATGACTTTTCCTCTGATTCTTCTTGTCTTCACATGGTGTCTCCCGATGTAACGGGTCCCGTGGTATTTTTGCCTAACAACTGATGATGCGGGTGTTCATACTATGAAAAACGATTTAATAGAAAATTTAGAATCGTTTCAGGCAGTGGAAGGCAGACATTACTCGCATGATTTCTCACGTTTTAGATTTTTGTTTCAAATTTGCTTGCATAACAGTACCTGAGTTTGTAAAAAATAAGATAATCATTATGTCTGCATCACGTAACTAGTCCGGCACGTAATATAGCCTATGGCGATGAAGCAACTGATTTTGTTTCACGAGAAGATCAAGAACCTTTGAAAAAGAAGCCGAAGGTTAATTTATGGAGTTATTTCGATGAGGTTGCGCCTCCACCTAAAAAATAGTTAGAAAAGTTATCAAAAAGAATTAGACATCTATTCAAAGGAGCCACGAGTCAGTCGCGACACGAACCCTCTTGATTGGGGTCGCCATAATGGTGAAAGATTCATGAAACTACTGAACAACTGGGTTTTGCTGGGCGCCGCCTGACGTCACCGGGTCTCGATCCCGGGGCCGATGGATCCGTAGTCAGCGATGCTAACCACTACACCACCGAAGCGCATATTTATATATATATTAAGGTGATCCACACACACACATGGTAAAAAAATTAAAGTTCACAAATAAGAGCTCCTGATGCATTTTGTCATGCCTTATATGAAAAAAAAAAAACCTCAGACCGAATTTTGAGCTAAATCCATTAATATTTAAGGGTAGCGCAAGTTTGAAGAAATTTGCCACCCAAAACTGTATAATGATACCAAGGCTTCGAGTTGCGCCACCTCTAAATATGCACGAATCGATCCAGTTTTTTATTTCCAACATCGTTAGCGGTTGTGGAATATGGGCAAATGTCGTGAGAAATATATTTTTCATTTTCAGTTTTTTTGGACTACCCTAATATATATATATATATATATATTATATATATTATATACTGTATATATGAAAATTATTTCACGAAAGTAACACGTGAAAAATATTTATGATGAATAAAACCACGAAGGAAAGGAAACACAGAATGGTGCTCAAGCGCTTTCGTCTAATGACATCCTCAGGAACACTGAAGTACATAAAGAGTTACAGCCTATATATAGGTTACAGAAAAAATATATATATAATTTTTTTTTTTCTGTAACCTATATATAGGCTGTAACTCTTTATGTACTTCAGTGTTCCTGAGGATGTCATTAGACGAAAGCGCTTGAGCACCATTCTGTGTTTCCTTTCCTTCGTGGTTTTATTCATCATATATATATATATATATATATATATATATATATATATACAGGGTGGGCCGTAAGTTTTCATACATAGGAAAATTAAACGTTTGTTTTTATGTTACTGATGAAGCAAATTTTTACGTCAATGGAGAGGTTAATCGGCAAAACATACGTTATTGGAGTAATGCTAACCCTAACTGGCTGAGTCCGACGAAGATGCAAGGTGCCGGTAAAGTGATGGTGTGGGCCGGGATATGGGGTGACAGAATTATTGGACCAATTTTTGTCAGTGGAAATCTTAATGCCGAAAGGTATCTTAACATGTTGCAAGAAGAGATTTTCCCATCCCTGCTAAACGAGGAAGGTAACTTCCCAGTTTACTTCCAGCAAGATGGAGCTCCACCTCATTATGGTCTTCACGTGCGTCGGTATTTGGATCAGCAGCAGTTTCCGGATGCTTGGATTGGTCGGCGTGGTCCTGTGGAGTGGCCTCCCAGATCTCACCCCCCTTGATTTCTATCTTTGGGGGCACTTGAAGGCCATGGTGTATCAGGAAAAGATACGAGACGTAAATCATCTAAAGGAACGTATCACCAACGCCATTACAAGCATAACGTCAACTGTGCTAATGCGTGTTCATCAACAGTGGGGAACACGTATTGAAATGTGTTTTCAAAACAATGGCAACCATGTAGAGCATATTATATAAATAAAAATGGTTGTCCATAAAAAAATGTTTATTTTTCCTATGTATGGAAACTTACGGCCCACCCTGTATATATGCTGATCCCTGGATGGCTGTTAGTTGAAACTAACTGGCATCAGGACAATGTTTAATTAACTCCATAACCCATATTTGAATAAAACTGATAAGGAAGACAAAACAAAGTAAAGTTCCAACACAAACGTCAAAAGAGGACATTCGTGTTTGTTTCACGTTAAACCAAACATCACACAAATAAAAAACCGACATTTTCGCTGAAGGACAAAACGGAAGAACTACAGTTAGTGTTTAAAGGAAACGTACATCACTCAAGGGTGGCAAAGTACAAGGATGCACCCCTATATCGGGGAGGAAAGAAAAGAGCTGGGAGAGTAGAATAGGGGGAAAAGGGCTAAGGGGAGAACAGGGAGCGGGGGAGTGAAAGGAAACGAAAAATTAAAAAAGCGTATATAATAAAAAATCAAGAACCGTGAAGAGAAGAAATTCAAATCTGAAAGTAAACATTTGTTTATTATATATTAAAATGTTTTTAACATTACAGCCGTAACAATACGCGTGAAACCGCGACATAACTAACCAAACACTAATACTTAATCCATTTTCATTATAAAATCTAGTACAAACGCTGTTCATGGAAAAGACTAATTGCAAAATCAAAAGTAAAAGGCAAAAAAACATTACTGAAAAGAAATGAATACATTTTCCCATAAAAAAAAGGCTCTTTTTACTGTTGCGCTTTCGTCACACGACGAAACAAGTTTTCGAATGTGGTGAAAAGATTTTAGGGTCGAAAGAGTGTTCAAAGCGACTCGAGGACCCAAAGTAGGATTTTTAAGGATCAAGTATTAGATGGACCGACAGCCTCATTTCCTCAAACTAATTCACATTTACGAGGAACCACCACCACCACCACCTATTTCTTACCTTCTTTAATTAATTGAAAGAACAATGTAGCGCGCGCGCGGGCACACATACGCACAAGTTCTTAATAGGGAGGGGGTGGGGGACCGTTGCAAAAATCAACCCGTCAGAAAATCCTTTAAAAATGTTGTTCTAAAGTAATTTTATTTAAAATAACCTAAACGGGTACAACAATCCAAAAACCTCCTTTTGACATCTTCCGATCATATTAATTCTTACTGTTGAATGTTATTAGTAATTCATTGGGATTAATTTTTAATACATATTATGAATACCTCTAAAATTATATTCAAATGTGATTTAACTAAATACAGTACCTAATAAAATACCGACCCGAAAGGGATCAAATAATGTCGAAAACTTTCTTTGTCCATATCCTAAGACCATTATTAACTCGAGTTCATGATCATTACTACTAATTTATTACTTTAATTTATAACATTAATCGTGGGATCGCGAAGTATTTTAATATAAACTATCATCGTACACGACCGCCATTCTGAATATGGCATACTTTCCTGTCCCTAATGCTCCTATTAAAAACGGACCATAGTTGAAAATATTCTTCTCTAGGGCAGCGATCGCCTATAGGCGGACTACAGCCCGGATCCGGACTGCCAGGAATAAACCCATACTTCAAATCGTGCGGCTTAGGGAATTCGTACGCGAACAAAACATCCCACCATCCCTGACTTCATGGCGATCTGTCAAGATCGTACTGGGGGTCACGGGGGTGGTGGACTCATCACTTACGTACATAAAAACATTAGCTACACTGATGCCACCCAAAACATTACAAACATAATCCAAGCGGATAACACGATAGAAATACAGGCGGTTAACATTAAAACGCGCGCGAAACACACCACCACTCTCATCAACATTTACATCCCACCAGATAGTTCACTTCAGGTGCCAGCCAATTACAATCCACAGTTACACAATCTGGCCTCCTCACTAATGTCATCTTACGAGGAAACTTCAACGCTAAAGACACTAGTTGGTACCTGCACAACCAAAACACCACCAGAGGCGCCAACATAGCCACACAACTAAACAGCCTCTTCATTCTTAACAACACAGAAGAACATACACACCACATCAAGCAGGATACTCAAACTCCTCCCCAGACAACGTTCTGCTCCCCCTCACTACACACACACACACTGGAGAACAGAAAAACAACTGTCATCAGACCACCTGCCCATCATCATTACAACCACGTTCTACACTGCCCCAACAGCCTTTTAGGCACACTTACAGAAATTACGGGAAAGTTGATTGGGAACACTTCAAAATACAGACTGAGGAACAATTCACCACATTAAACAGCACCCCCATTATAAACATCAATACAACGCTCAAGACATTCAATCAGATCATCAATAATGCAAACAAATACATACCCAAGGGCAACATTAGGAAATGCAACCCAAATTACACTAAAGAAATAGCCCACCTCATAAGGCAACGTAACAACCTCAAACATAACACACAAACACCACGCACAGAAGCCATAAAACAGCAGATACAACAGCTCAACACAGAAATAAACAACAAACTTAAAGAAAAACAAACAAACATTTGGGGAATTCATAACAACTCTAAACCACTCCACAGATATATCCAGGCTATACAAGACTATAAACAGCATTACCCACTCCGCGGCTATCTGTCGCAGCCAAAATAATATCCCAACATATACACAACAAGCTAACATTCTAGTTAATCACTATGCAAAGATAAGTCACTTAAAAAGAGAACCAGACACAAGAAAACCTACAGACTCGACACGACCATTACACCCTTCAATACAGACCAGACCACCAAGATCAAAAACATTAAAATTCGAAGGCTACTGGACCAGACAACATATCTAACATACACCTTACACACTTGGTCCCACAGGGAATACTAGCTCTCACAAACATCAGCACATATTCATACCAACACTATTATTCCTAACATATTTCAACAAGATAAAATTATTACACTACTCAAACCAAACAAAAATCCAACAGAACCAGCTTCCTATAGACCCATTACTTTACTATGCACACCTTCCAAAGTAACAGAAAGACTAATCTTACAAATCATCAACCCACACATACCACTATCGCCTACTCAACATGGATTCAAACCGCACCACTCAACCACGACATTACCCACTAACCTCATGCAAACATGCACAATAACATCAAAAGGTGGCTGAGCAACTATCTTTCAGGAAGATACTTGCATGTCACATTTAATGGCAAGTCATCCAAAAACAAGCTTTTTCCGAACGGGATCCCTCAAGGCTCTGTTCTCTCACCAACACTTCAACTTGTACATGCATGACATTCCAACACCCATAAATAACAAGCTTACCCTATCATCATATGCAGATGGCATCACACTAACATCCACCCACAACAACATCGACACCGCTACAAATAACCTACAAACATACATAAACAGTATACAAGACTGGCTCACACACAATAGACTCAAAGTAGCGCCCGCAAAATCAACCATCACCTTGCTAACAAGCAATACAAAAGAACACCAGATAACTCCACAGCTTACACTAAACAACAACATTCCACACACTCAAAGGACCAAAATACTTGGGGTCACATACAACACGTCATTATCTTTTGTAAACCACATTCAGGACATTAAAAACAAATGTACGTCAAGACTTAACACGCTTAATCGCTTATGGTACTAACAGGCACAAACTTTGGACACTAGCTGGAAAAAACAACACTCATATACAAACAATATATTCGCCAGAGATGGGCAAGATACTTGGAAATTGTATCTGAGATACAGATACAAGATACCCAACAAAAATGTATCTGAGATACAGATACAAGATACTCGAAAAAACTATCTTCAAGATACAGATACAAGTTACAAGATACATTTTTAAGATACAAGATACTTTTGAAAGAATAATTATTTGAGTTTAGTTTCACCTGGTGAGCCATGAGCGCACGAGTTGTCTCATTCAATTGTTTATTATTATATTTTCTGGATATAAATAAATGCCAAATCAATGGTACTTCATATCTCAGTATTCATATAGTGATATAACTAAAAGGAAAGCACAAAGTAAATATGTATAAATAATCCTGAAAATTTTTAGGTATGGAAAAATAAAATAAACCACTCTTTTTCAATTTATGCATTTCAAATAAATTGTTAATACAGGTATGCTCAGTTACCTACTCACGAAGAAAAAATAAAGTTTTCCTCATAATAAATATATTTGCAGGAATAAGCAATATATGTATAACTCCTGATTTTTAATCATGTTAAAACATGTTAAAACCGCGGGATACAAGATGAAACCTGAGTACGTCTGTGCCGAGACTGTGCGCGCAGCGCAACGGTAGTATTCATGTACAAACATGTAACAGCAATCGCCGGCCTGCTTCAACGTGCGTCAGATATGATCATATTTCATGAATAGTTATTAGCGTCTCTATTTAAAAAGTATCTTTGAAAGTGTATCCCGGGATACAAGCTACATGACGAAATCTATCTTAGATACTTCTCAAGATCCTCCAAAAATAAAGTATCTAAGATACGTATCTTGTATCTTAAGATACAAGATGGCATCTGATATTCGCTCAGTTATGGACTATGCTAGCCCATGCTAGGCACCCATTATCTCAAACACACACAAACACCTTACAGACAATACAAAACAACGCACTTCGTATCATTACAGAATGTACTCAAACAACACCAATAGAACACCTGAACACAGAAACAAAAATACTGAAAGTTAGGGAACAATTCATGGCAGCAGCGACAACTAACCTTGCCACTACATGTACAATCATGCACCAACACACCACACCATTAAGGTAACACCAGACATATTATAACCAAATACTCCATTCCATACCACGCCCCACAGACATCACACAATAGAGAAAAAAAACACACACCTAACCCACGAAGCACTGACACGACTCGGTCCGAATGCGGTCCTAGGTGTGAAGCCACCCCCATTGACAGGTCAGATCTAGTTAACTTAGCACGATTCCGATGTGGACATCACCCCAACTTACAGAAAACACAGACTAGACAACTCCACAGACGACACCTGCGCCAGGACACACCACAAACAATTGAACACATTATGACAGACTGTACTGCTCTAGCACAACATGGAACACAACATCGCTAGTGCGCTGAACCTCTGGTCCACTCCGGAGAGGGCGATCGGTTACCGGCGTGCCGCCGGCTTGCTCGATAAGGGTGGGCTGATCGGCTAAACAACAACTTTAAATATTTATAAGTAAACAGTGACATTTCGAAATAATCAGGGTGGCTGCTGAAAATGTATTTTAAATTTCCCTGACTTTTCCATTGCCAACCGCCGACCGGAGACCATCCAAATGACCTAGTCACAGATTGACTGATGGTCATGAACTATTTTTTTCGGTTAATTCAAATGTGAAAAAATAAAATGAAAGCTCAGTGACTGAGCCATTTCACAACATAAAACCAAATTAAGTGCACTTAGTGCAATCCCAAACCATATTTCACCATATTGTTAAAAAAAAAAAAAAATCCGACTTTTCCAGGTATTCCCTGACCAAAAAAAAAATTCCCTGATTTTTCCAGGTATTCCAGGTCAGCAACCACCCTGATAATCGAAATCACGCTTTCTCAAGTCTAAATTTACTTTCCATTCGACAGATTAAGAGGGATTTTAAATTTATTTCCTGAAAAAAGTCTGCCACATCAATTAAAAAAAAGTGGGCAGTGGACCTTGGTAGAATTATGGAAACGGCGCTTTAAGGCGAAAATGTGTGTTCCTTTCCTGTAATTTCGTTTGGGCCGACAAAAGCCGGCTTCAGCTTCGAGACGTTATTTGTATAGTTTGAGGGGTCTAATTTTTTTTATTTAACTACTTTAATATTTTTTATCATTAGTAATAGTAATAACCAAAAACAGTTAACCTATGCTAATTTAGAAAAGGTTAACTATGGAACTCGTTTTCCCGTCCCGGTTCTATAAGATTCGTTTTCGGCTTCCTGACTTTCTAAATGGCCGGCTTCGACTTCGGCTTCATGATTTTCTAAAGGCTTCCGCTTCGAAGCCAAATCCCCAGCTTAAGCTCCATGTCTGATATATATATATTAGGGTGGATCGATTTTACATTTTTTTCGATTTCCATATTCTAATAGACAAAAACTTGCGCATGCATGAGAAAATAGCCTCTGCAAAATCTTAGCTTAATAGGTAATCATCTTCTGCCCCGGCAGAGCGATGAAAATCATATTTTAGTAGTCAAAAATTTATTTTTAAACCCTAACCTAGAGTCATAAAATTTTGCGTGTGTGTTATTTCATGCCTAAGCAACGATATAAATGCATTATTTAAGACAAAGAGCCGATCTGAAAATATGTATAATATACATATTTTCAGATCGGCTCTTTGTCTTAAATAATGCATTTATATATTTCCCATAGCATTTATATCGTTGCTTAGGCATGAAATAAACACACGCAAAATTTTATGACTAGGTTAGGGTTTAAAAATACGTTTTTGACTACTAAAATATGATTTTCATCGCTCTGCCGGGGGCAGAAGATGATTACCTATTAAGCTAAGATTTTGCAGAGGCTATTTTCTCGTGCATGCGCAAGTTTTTGTCTCTATTAGAATATGGAAATCGAAAAAAAAATTAAAATCGATCCACCCTAATTATATATATATATATATATATATATTATTTCACGAAAAAGTAACACGTGAAAAATATATGAATAAAACCACGAAAGAAAGGAAACAAAATGGTGCTCAAGCGCTTTCGTCTAATGACATCCTCAGGAACACTGAAGTACATAACCTGTACATAAAGGTTACAGAAAAAAAAAAATATATATATATAATTTTTTTTTTTTCTGTAACCTATATATAGGCTGTAACTCTATGTACTCAGTGTTCCTGAGGATGTCATTAGACGAAAGCGCTTGAGCACCATTTTGTGTTTCCTTTCCTTCGTGGTTTTATTCATCATATATAGCAGGGCTATTCAAAATAATTCATCCGATTTCAACTGAGAATACTTCTGTACCTATCAACCGTGCATCAACTGGGCATACACCACATGAAAGAGGAAATATCCGAGTTTTACAAGATCACCGCGAGAGGGCTCCAAAGTCACGCCGTGGCCTAGCCTAGCAACAAACAGTCAGTGTGAAAATGGCGGCCGGACAGCAGAAGGCGTTTTGTGTGTTGCAGTTTCGAGCTGTAAATCGGTAGTCACAGTGCAGCGTGAGTTTCGTCGACGTTACAGAACAGATCCACCGGGTGCTCAGAGCATCCGTCGGTGGTATCGGCAGTTCGAGCTCCGAACTCGCATTGTTACTGCCGTAGAGTCAGTGACAACGGACATGCTGGAGCGAGTATGGGAGGAATTCGACTATCGTGTCGACGTTGCTCGGTAACTAGGGGAAGTCACACATAGAGCATTTATGAGGTGAGACAAAATTTGGACAGTTTTTTTTGGTTGATGTATCACAAATCACACTGTATTTGTAACATTAAAAAATATTCTCATTTGAAATCAGGTGAATCGTTTTGAATAGCCCGTATATATATATACCATAAGAAGGGGTAACTGGGCCCTACTAAGTTTAAGTAAATTTAGTTATATAACTGAATTTTTCCCATAAATTGTAGGTATCTACGTATGTATAGGTACCTAAAATGTATGGAAAAAATAATAACGAAATTTATCTTAAACTTAGTAGGGCCCAGTTACCCCATCATACGGATATAATATATATATATAATTATATATTAGGGCGTTCAAATAAATGAAAATTAAAAATTCAAGCAAGCATATACTTTTTTTATTGGACTTAAGAACATAAAACTGAGACGAATTTGAGTGGAATCCGAGAGTATTTACTCGGTGCTCAAGCATTAGAATACCGGTATGTATAGGGGGTGAATTGGATAAATAATATTTAGATAACCAATGAATTCGCATAATATAACGTTCAGTGATGGCACAAATGCATGATATCACCTTAATATCATACATGAAATCTAGTCGCCTGAACATTTAACGGTGGCCAATGTCGACTTATTCTGGTCAGGAAAATTAGTGCCGGTGCATTTCCATTTTCCACTACGTGTAAGAGGAACTGCTTTTGAGTCTCGACTTTGGTGATGGTTGCATTGAAATTCTTTATCATGGACACGCCCCTTTCAGCACTGTCGTTGATAACATTGAATCTTTACATGATAGGGGGGATCGTCTATCGTCTTGGTGATTTTTCCACTCATCAGGAGATGTCCTAAGAACCCTCGGCCGATCTTGAAAGTATCAAATAACTTGAATAACGCTGAATCGACAAAGTCAGAGATCCATCCTCTCAACTGAAACGTTTCCTTTGTATTTCTCCGATCTTTCTTTATTGTTCCTCTCTCTAATAAATTTGCTGCCTCAACCATTTTCATCTTTGTTTTTCGACAAGGTTTCAAACGAAACAAAGCCAAACCAGGAGGAGATTGTAGACACCAATCGACCAGAGAAGTACATGACCGTAAATTTCCCTCAATCGACGGGCTCGGAAAATTTAAATACCAGAAGCCCCATACGACAAATCAGCAATCTAGCAGTAATCGAACATGAGCTTGAGCACCACTGAAAGTTTTGCTACCAAGTAGAAATTTGCCATGAAGATTTTTGTAAACAAGTAGAATTAAAAAATCCACATGCTCAGTGACTTGCCTGCAATAAAATTTTTCATCCCTATACATGAACGCCCTAATATATATATATTTTTTTTTTTTTAACTGCAAAGAAAACAGTATAATTAATGTAAAGAACGACGCTTGTGTAGAAGAGCGTTCCGCACAAGATGAGGAGGGAGAACGAACAAATGAAAAATGAGGTACTCTAGGAATCAACCCGGGATCATTTGTTCGTTCTCCCTCCTCATCTTGTGCGGAACGCTCTTCTACACAAGCGTCGTCCTTTACATTAATTATACTGTGTGTTCTTTGCAGTTAAAATGTATATATGTACGGCAAGCGGTGCACCGTCAGGGCATTGGTTTCTGCTCGTATGTAGGAGAATTACTTCTGATTGATCGAGGTCCTTGGGTTCGATTCCCGGGAGGTACCTCATTTTTCATTTGTTAGTTCTCCCTCCTCATCTTGTGCGGAAACGCTCTTCTACACAAATATAATATATATATACAGGGTGGGCCGTAAGTTTCCATACATAGGAAAATTTAAACGTTGTTTTATGTTTCAGATACCCTAAGAATATGCGTTTGTAAGATCTTGTTTACTGATGAAGCAAATTTTTACGTCAATGGAGAGGTTAATCGGCAAAACATACGTTATTGGAGTAATGCTAACCCTAACTGCTGAGTCCGACGAAGATGCAAGGTGCGCGGTAAAGTGATGTGTGGGCCGGGATAGGGGTGACAGAATTATTGGACAATTTTTGTCAGTGGAAATCTTAATGCCGAAAAGTATCTTAACATGTTGCAAGAAGAGATTTTCCCATCCCTGCTAAACGAGGAAGGTAACTTCCCAGTTTACTTCCAGCAGATGGAGCTCCACCTCCTTATGGTCTTCACGTGCGTCGGTATTTGGATCAGCAGTTCCGGATGCTTGGATGGTCGGCGTGGTCCTGTGGAGTGGTGGCCTCCCAGATCCCAGATCTCACCCCCTTGATTTCTATCTTTGGGGGCACTTGAAGGCCATGGTGTATCAGGAAAAGATACGAGACATAAATCATCTAAAGGAACGTATCACCAACGCCATTACAAGCATAACGTCAACTGTGCTAATGCGTGTTCATCAACATGGGGAACACGTTATTGAAATGTGTTTTCAAAACAATGGCAACCATGTAGAGCATATTATATAAATAAAAATGGTTGTCCATAAAAAAATGTTTATTTTTCCTGTATGGAAACTTACGGCCCACCCTGTATATATATATATATATATACTGTATATATATATATTATATATATATATATATATATATATATACAGGGCGTCCCAAAAAAATGTATACCACTTTAAATAATTATAAAGGCAGTGTTTATTAAAATACATTTCATTTTCAAAATGTAATAGAATCTACAGACATTATTTAATTGTTTTGTCAACGTCTGTTTTCAAACTGACGTCCGCTCTGGTCCAGGCACTGCTGATAACGCGAAAGCAATGGAATCGGAACATCACGAAACATTTCGTTTGGTATTTGTGTGCATTCTCGTTCAATGGCTGCTCTCAATTCAGCGACTGTTGCAGGTTTTATAGCGTAGACTTTGTCTTTTAAGTATCCCCATAAAAAAAAGTCTAGTGTGTGAGGTCTGGTGAACGCGGAGGGTATTCTACGAAACCCCTTCGTCCAATCCACATCCACATCGTGCCAAGTACCACTCGCAATACTCCACTCTTCGGTCCGGATCATCTTCATTAATAGCATGGACTAATCTTGGAATGTAACTTTTCCATTGACAGCTTCAAAATGCGTTGGACAGACGATTCTGAAATTCCTACCTCACGACTCGCTTGCCGCACAGATTTTCTGGACTTTGGTGATACGTTTCCAGTACTCTTTCTTGCTTTGTGGGGCTTGTCGATGTCCGTGGTCTTCCGGAACGCTTCTTGTGGACATTCTGAACAGTTCATCGGCTTCAAACTTATCTCTAATTCGAGTGATGGTAAGTCGCGTTGGTGGATCTGTTTGAAACTCCCTCCTAAACTGTCTTTGCACTTCAACTGCGTTTTCACACTTCCAGTAGCATTTTAGAATGAATTTCCTTTGTTCAAGCTTAGTCTGACTGCCATTATTAATTCTAATGGGTTTAACTTGGAAGAAAGAAACATCAATTGAGCTATCAGCTGTTAAAGTGTGTATAAATTTTTTTGGGACGCCTGTATATATATATATATATATATATATATATATATATATATATGGTGTTTCATAGCATGTGGGACGCACTTTCAGGATGGATTCAGGATCTGAAAACAATGAAAAAAGTTTATATAAACATATACCTGAAATCGCTTTGTTTCCGAGTTACAGCCAGTTTTGTGTTCCAGCAATTCTTTCCGCAAACTGTTTACAAACACTGCTTGCCGACAATGTTTGTGTGTGTGTACGAGACTTATTCTTGTCTGGCCTTGCCGATTGTAATGTTTCGTATACTCTATGACGTGTTTCAATGTCGTGAGTGTAGAGCCATAAGTCAGTCACAGGTGCATCGCGATGTTTCACTGTTCGTATTCGTAACTTCTTTCCGTGAATAAGTGCAGTCCAGTGAAAAAAAAAAAAACCTTAAAAGTTTGTGTTATTCAGTGATAGTGTGCATTTAAAGTGAGAATGGAGGCTTATTCAAACAGAGAAATGGCAGACATGCATCTCATGTATGAACTTGCCGAGTGTAATGCGGCCGCAGCAAGACTTTATGCGGAAAGGTTTCCGAATCGCCATCTGCCAGATAAGACCTTTCAGAGAATAGACGATACAGGATCATGGTGATACAGGTTCATTCAACAAGCGAGTCTCAGATGATGGTAGACCAATCAGCGCCAAAACTGTTGAGTTGGAGGAGCGGGTCCTGAATGGCGTTGAGGAACATTCTGGTGTCAGCACCCGAAGGATAACAGCAGCAGAGGGTGTAAGATACACAACTGCGTGAGGAATTTTACGGGAACAGAAGCTTTACCCGTACACATTCAGAGAGTACAAGGCCTTACTGAAGCTGATTTCCCACCACGAGAGGCTTTTCGTACTTGGTTCCTTCAATAGTGTGCTCGCGATCCTCTTTTTCTATCCTCCGTGTTGTTTTCTGATGAGGCTGCCCTTCACAAGAAGTGGCGTGATCAATTTTCACAACACTCATCACTGGGCTGGAGAGAATCCGTATGCCATCATCCAGTCAAGGCACAAACAACAATTTAGTATCAATGTACGGGCAGCACTTATTGCCAACAACTTAATCGGTACTTTTGTTTTGCCTGGAAAATTAACAGGAGAATCGTATTTCAATTTTTTAAGGAATGATTTAAGCGATTTCTAGATGAAGTTCCTCTTGGTGTCCGACGTCGTATGTGGTTTATGCATGACGCCGCTCAGCCTCATTTTAGTCGAGTAGCCAGAGACTATTTGGATGACCATTTCCCTGATAAATGGCCATGGAGGACCCATTGCGTGGCCTGCTCCCTCCCTGGACTTGAATCCACTCGATTTTTACCCGAGGTGATCTGAAATCCATCGTTTACGCGACACCCATTGACAATGTTGAAATGCTTCGCCAACGCGGAGAACAAGGATGCCAGAAAATCCGAGCAATACCTGGAATGTTTGAACGCGTCAGGCAGTCTATGACGAGGCGTGTTCAGGCGTGTATTCAAGCGCAAGGCGGTCATTTTGAGCACTTCCTTTAAAGGTAAGGCGGATACTTGCTGGAACACACAACGGGCTGTAACTTGGAAACAAAGCTATTTCGAGAATATGTTTATATGAACTTTTTTAATTGTTTTCAAGTCCTGAATCCATCCTGAAAGTGCATCCCACATGTTATGAAACACCCTGTGCGCCGCGCGCATATATATATATATATATATATATATAATATAGCGATAGCCTGTCCCAAAGAAATGTATACCCACTTTGTTCGATAATACCAGCTATGAGGATAATAAATATATTACTGTTTATATGTTTTTTAATAAAGAATTTTCTCCTGAATCTAAATGTAATTATTTTATTAAAAAATTAAAGAACAAAAAAGTTACAGATGTTTAAATTAGAATTATTATTTTCGAGACTTCATGTGCGATATTTTCTATTTTTTTTATGGCCTGGCTGCCTTTAACCGACTGTTTTGAGATACTTATGTTTAGTGCCTAGCTTAGCCTAGCGGCCTAGCCATTTCGTTGAGTTCTAATTAGGCAAGACGACAGTTTTGCTCTAACCTTATCTAACATCTTATAACTCTGCGACGTTTGTTCTTTTCTAACGACAATTTGAACATCTTAGATAAAGTCATTTAACCATGGAATTTGTAAATTTTTTGAATTAACTAATAATTACAACATTTATGCTTCAATATCAACACTAAACATAAGTATCTCAAAACAGTCGGTTAAAATATTAGAAAATATCGCACATGAAGTCTCGAAAATAATAATTATAATTTAAACATGTAACTTTTTTGTTTTTCAATTTTTAATAAAAATAATTGCATATTTAGATTCAGGAGAAAATTCTTTATTAAAAAACATATAAAAAGTAATATATTTATTATCCTCATAGCTGGTATTATCGAACAAAATGGGTATACATTTCTTTGGGACACGCTGTATATAGCGCTTTTATCAGGTATATCCCGAGAAATGGCCTGTTATATTTTGTGTTTCACAATGTGCTTCATTATTTACAGTGACTCGTTTTCGCACTCGAGTGTCAGTTCTGAATATTGTAAACATTTATGTAAAGCCTCTCAATATGTGGCACTGATGCCCTTAAGGAATTGTCAGGTTATAGGGGAAGTGGAGCTAAACAAACTCCGCGCCTTCGAATTTACAAAGAAGGAACTGTAAATTTGTTAAATAACATTTTTTTTAAATTTAAAGCTCGTAACGTACACGTAACATGGTACGTACAATATGTAGTGATAAAAGAGTTTACGTTCCTTAACCCTTTCATACCCAAATTAAGTCGAAAAGTAAAAAAAAAAAAATTGGGATATAAAAATCGTTTAATTGGACCCAAAATACTGAAACATATTTTACAAAGTTTTATTGTTCATAATTAATAAAATACGAAATGTGTTAAATTTCACACATTGGGAACTGAAAGGTCTAAAATTGCTTCCAAAGTTAACGATGAAAATTTCACACACTGGGCATTAAAGGGTTAATCGTTCTTCATAGTGGAAAATATAAAATAAAATCAAATCTGGAGTGTTTAACTGTAATTCCATTTTCTCTTATTAGTTTTAGCCGAAATCGACGGTTTTATTGATTAAAAACAGTCGCCCAATCAAGATCTATAAAGGGTAAGCTTAAAAGATAGGCACAACAAAATGATTAGGGTGGTCACACGCAGTTTTTTAGGATGGAAATTTACTTATGTATAATCATCCCAAAAGAAATTGAAAATAATAAAACTGAAGATATTATAAACTAAGGTTTGCTCTATAAAAGACAACAGCCATCTCGCTTACCGAATACATATCGTTATTTACTCATTAAATGTGTCTTTTCTTCAAGAATCTTCAAAATGGGTCACCATTACTTTATTTCTCATCACTTTTAAACTTTCATCCAATTAATATTTCGGTAAAAGCTATTCTACCGCAAACCGACTCTGGAATTTGAAATTAGTCACCCTGAACTTGGTTGAAAACAAAAAACCACTTCTCGAAATCAGTTGAAAAGGTTAAGAGAGTCGCGTTGTAGGTCCTCCATTAGTTTAGTCCGGATGTTGAAAGTCAAAGAGACAATTGCCAAACTCCCAAAATTAATTCATTTTATTAAGCCCAAAAAGTTCCCCCAACACCACGGAAGACGCGTACAATTAATAAAGATTAATGAACTGACACAGAGCTACGCGGCCTTACTAAGAACTAAATAAAGGAAACCTACCAATCAAGCAAGCACCTCGTTGAATACCTCCTTTTCAATGACTTAAAAAGCTAAATTCAAACACTGATTGAATAAAACTCGCCGCAATGTCACAAAATTAAACTGTCTTGAAAAGGAAGACGACCAATGAAGCGATCGTCTGAAATGCAGAGGATGAATCGGTGTGTGTGTGTGTGTGTATATATATATATATATATATACACACACACACGCCTCGGTGGTGTAGTGGTTAGCATCGCTAACTACGAATCCACCGGCACCGGGTTAAATTACCGGCGAAAGCAAGCGGCACGCAGTTCATCCTTCCAAAAAAAAATAGGTTGGTAGATAAATGGGTGGTCTAGTGGTTAAGACGCTGAACTGCTGATCGAGAGGTCGTGAGACCGAGTCTGGGCAAAGACACTGTAATTTCTGACCACCCGTGGTGAGTCGTGGTGAGTCGTGGTTCGGAGTCCACGTTAAGCTGTGGGTCCAAGGTGCAGCAACAAACTTGACCTTTCTCAGAATGAACGATTCGGATGGAAGCAAAACCAAGGTGTATACACATTTTCTTTACAGAATATACAAGGCTTAAACGGAACACGGTTCGGTTCACAGCGATCGGAGGGCAATGAAGGAAGACCTATTTAACACAGTATTAAGCCGTAGGAAACTATTATTTTGGTCTGACACAATGACCCTCGTACGTGATCCCGCCCAACGATGACTATAACATCTTCATCTGCCGAATGGCACACACTTTTAAAAGAGTTAAAACTGGGCTACGCAAGCAAACCACGCGTAATAAAATGCAAATATGACCACAAATTAAATGCAAAATACTACTGCGAATTTTAAAAGGTGCGCGCGCACACACCACACACACGAACACGGTATAGGACGTATCTATCTATCTCATATATATATATATAATATATATATATATATATATATATATATATATATATTATATATATATATATATATATATATATATATAAGCAAACAACCACAAGGAAAAGGAAACACAAAGTCCGAGCGCTTTCGTGATATGTTCACATTATCAAGGAGGAACAGAAAATATTTTCTGTTCCTCCTTGATAATGTGAATATATCACGAAAGCGCTCGGACTTTGTGTTTCCTTTTCCTTGTGGTTGTTTGCTTATTAATAAGGTCACGTGTTATTTTGTGATTCTAGTGCATATATATATATATATATACACACACACACACACACACACTTTAGGGCAGTGGTGCACAAACTTTTTTGATGTGAGGGCCAAGCGAAGAAAATAACTAAATGTATTAGCCTACTTACTTTCCATCTACAATAAGTCATAAATTGGGTCACTTTTATATTCTAACTTTTTCATTGAATTGAAAAGACCCGTGGGGGACACATTTGGCCCGCGGGCTACCGACGGGCCACTTTCTCAAACGTGATTCTGCGCAAAACCAAGGGCGGTCTCAATGTTTTTTTTATTAATCTTTTTAATCTTATCAATTAATTAATATTCTCTCTCTCTCTCTCTCTCTCTCTCTCTCTCTATATATATATATATTAGTGTGTGTGTGTGTCCTCTAATTAGAATAATTACATGCCAGAATACCTATTCCTTTAATTATATAAATTTTAGTGATAAGGGTTTGCATGGTTGAGAGTTTGCCTCAATTATCATGAGGCAGAGCAACAGACAGGTTCTGTACTGATGTAAATACGTCTCGAAGTAGGCAAAGAACTGCGAGTTCCAATCATTAGTTGTAGTGAAGGGCGAAACACTTAACACATTTTAAACTAATTAATGTAAATAACACACACACCACACACACACTTACAAATTCCAATATAATTTGTTATCGAGTATTTATGCTAATTAACTGGTTCATTTTTTTTTTTTTTTTCACGATCAACTTAAAATGTTTAATTTCATTCTTTTGTGAATAGAGTATCTCGCGTACAAACCTCCTTGAGTGTAATACTTTCTTACAACAAAATAAAATATTTTTGTTTGGTTAACTGGTTGAGATTTCTTCCAAAATGATCAGCTTTAAAAAAAGGCAAACCGAATGTAGGCTCTAAGCCTGCAATTCACCACACACACACACACACACACACACACACACACACACACCAGAGACAGCACAGTAACATCCTTTGCAGATGACACAAAGATCAGTAGAAAAATACGAAAACCAGAAGACATAGGATCTCTACAAACCGACATAAACAAAAATTTACAAGTGGACGAAGACAACAATATGAAGTTTAACACCGAGAAATTTCAGCTATTACGGTACGGAAAAAGAGAAGACCTAAAATCCATGGAATATTATACCCCAAATGGACGGAAGTCCAGAGAAATTCCAGAGCAAAAGATTTAGGGTTGTAATGACAGATGATGCGAAATTTGAAACACAAAATAAGATAGCAGTAAACAGAGCAAAGAGAATAACGGGTCTGTATGATTAACTTTTAAACGAAGGGATAGGAATGTAATGATCCCCCTACTGAAAACCCTGATAATACCCAAACTGGAATACTGCTCGGTCCTAACATCCCCATATAAAAAGAAGACATTAGACAGCTGGAGGGGATTCAAAGAAGTTTCACAGCCAAGATCAATGGGTGCAAAGAACTAAATTACTGGGAAAGGTTACGAGAACTAAACCTATTATTCACTGGAAAGGAGAAGAGAGATACACCATTATTTACACTTGGAAAATAATGGAGAAACTAGTCCCTAATCTTACTCTGAATCCCATAACTCCCCAAACAACGGTGGAAGGTAGAAACGGTAGACTGTGTCGTATTCCCAAATTGAAGGCGAGACAGGGAACATCCTTAACCCTGAAAGAAAATAGTTTTTGTAGTGAGAGGACCAAAACTATTTAATCAGCTGCCCAAAGACCTAAGAAACACGAAGGGAGTTGCAGTGGAAATCTTCAAAAGAAGACGCCTGGCTCAGAAGAATCCCCGATGAGCCGGCGTACCTGCTATGTGAGGTGGAGCGCGCAAGAATCCAACTCACTACTTCACCAGGCCAACTCGAGAGGAGGGGCGACACGCTTGACCTTCGCGAAATGAGAATCATCACGTGGAATTTGTAAGGTTGTAAGGTTAGGTATATATATATATATATATATAATATATTAGGGTGTCTCTTATTGGGTAGTAAAAAATTGAAATGTTGAATTATTTATCTGCGCCCCTAAAATAGTTCCATTTAGCATAAAACAAACTTGAAAGTTTGACACAAATTGGCTCATATTTAGGGGTCGCCCCCGGCTAATAAAAATGGTGACCATGGCATAATAGCTCCTGACCTATGATTATGCTCATTATACACATAATTCCTTCCTTCTGTTTTTAGTTTGATTCGTTTTTATAAGTATAGGCCTTCTTATTTATCATGATCCTTTCTAACCTATCCTTGATGTTGTTATAATCCATCCTTTGGTCCTCAATCCTTCTTTATCCCAATCCTTTTTCTCCTATCCAAAATCCTTCCTGGCTCTTTTTTTATATACAATCAGCAATGAAGCATTGCTACAAAGAAAACCATTAGTTTATAATATAGAGATAAATTCAAAATGCCAGTGCTATTTACATACTTTAATTACTTTAATTAGCATTATTTCCTTATACAACATTTATTTAATATACAATGATTATACAATTTTGGTGTATTTTAAGGTGCGACCTCATTGATGGTTATTTTTTTAGAAGAACAGTTTTTGATGGAACTGGGTGACTCTGGCGGTGTTTTGCAACAGTTTGAGCAGGAACTGGAGCTGCTCTTCCCCCACCGTCAATTTCTTATTCAGCTCTTGAACTAAAGCTACTGCACGTTCTGCCCGGTCATTTACAACAGATAGAGCTGCAACAATAGCTCTGGCCCTTAAATATTCACAGTTGGATGTCCAAGTGCTGGGTGCCTTGTTCAGAAATCCTTCTGGCAAATTCAGCTTAATAAAGAATTCTCTAGTATTTCTTGTAACAAGTTGGTGTAGTCCTTCACCAGAGCAGAAGGTCGATTCAGGAATCCGAGGACGCTTGGGTGGTCTATCAGTGGACTCATCTTCTAATGCCTTTACCATGCGTTTTCTTTACATCTGTAGTAATTCGCTCATCAAAGAAAGCAAGACCAACTGCTTCTTCGACAGGTACCATAAGTGGTTAGAGAGCTTTTTTTTAGTTGCATCAGAAATCTTTTTGTTAGGATAATTAATCAATGACCTCATAAGGAGCCAGTCATTAAATGGGGTTTCAATAGGGAGTGAGGATGTTGTCCAAGCCTTCATATAGATGAGAACAAAAAAGGGAAAGATCTCGAATTCCTCGTTCTTCAGTCTTAGTCATCTTGAACTGGTTTCGAAAAAGCCACATCTTGATAGAATAGAGCGCTTTGGACATCCAGCGAGCTCGATGCATGCACCTGGTGCACGAAACTTGATGCCTTTATTGGGGACACCTCCAAGAAAGATGATGGACAGATCCAAAAGTTCTTGATAGTCATCCCGTAGCATAGGTGCCTGGGATCTAGCAAATTGAATTAGTTCAGTTTTAGACTGGATAATTGCTTCTTTAGTAATCGTGTCTGTCTCACCTGTTTGGAACTGGCTTTGATCAACAGAAGTCCAATTGTCACGAAAACGCTTAAAGATCAATATCTCTGGACCAGTTGATGTAGATCCCAATGTTGCTTCAAATGCAGCTCCCACAATAAATCTAAAACATGTGTCTACAAGGCAAGTACAAAACATCATGTCCCAATTTGCTTCGATGAGAGCACAGGCTCCACTATATTGACCCGTTTGAAGCTGTTGTATCGAAACAAATTGCTTTTACTCTCTCTGTAATTCCCCATTCATTCAGGCAGTTAAAGACGGCTTCAGCTTGTGCTTCTCCAGTTGAGTTTGGGGACACCAAGCAGCTGTTCAACACCAGGTCCTGACACACGTACTGGGAGACGATCAATGTGCTTGTGCGAGGTGAGGTCCTCCATCATCTTGCCATCCCAGTGGACTGTCATAGAACATTCTCCATGGAAATGCTCCTAATATATTCATTTAATTGAATTCATCATAAATATGATGATTAATTAATTAAAAACATATGTTTAGTATACTTGACAACTGCTAGTAATTTCAAATATTAATTGCATAAATAATAGCTATATTTTATGAACTTTAATAAGCAGGGGCGACCTCTAAAAATTGTTCAATCCAAAACAAATTTTATATGTGATGTTTTTTCAACTAATGGAACTGGTTGAGGGGGCGCAACCTAAAAAAATCAACACTTCGAAAATAAGAGACACCCTATATATATATAATAATATTTAGGAGAAATCCAATGACAGGAGAAATGTAAATGCCATGAAAAGTCTTCTTTATTGCGCAACGTTTCGAGCAATACGCTCATCTTCAGGCTGTTTAATACAATGTGAAATTAAAATCAATATTGAATGAAAAACAACAGAAATTTCTATAACCTATTCGTAAAGACAAATTTAAAAGACTGAGAAAAGAGGGTTAAGTTCTAAGTTATACAGATTTACATTAAAAATTAAGAAGTTATTTTTAAATACATGTAGTAAATGTGAAATTAATACACTGGAAAATTACCAATAGTACACTGGAACAATGGAGCTATCTACCTTACACGCAGTATCCGAGGTACTTTAGATAGGGTTTTTAGCTCAGTTGATAATTTTCATGGTTTTTCATTGTCTCATTTGAAGAAACTTTTAGAATTGGTCTTCAAACAATGCTATTTCACTTTCAACAATAAGGTTTACCAACAAATTGATGGGGTAGGGATGGGATCACCAGTCGGACCGTTAGCAGCTGACTTTTTTATGACTCATTTAGAAAGTGTAATTTTTAGACAATCTCCCACTCATCTCAAGCCAATTTTCTATCGACGCTTCGTTGATGATTCGATAGCAGTCTTTGATAATGCGGTACAAGCGCAACAATTCTTTAACTTCCTAAATTCTTTGCACCCCAATATAACGTATACAATGGAAACTGAGCAAAATGGCTCCCTCCCCTTCTTAGATCTTTTAATTTCGAAAAACGGTGATTCTATTACTACATCAGTTTATAGGAAACCCACTTTCACTGGTTTGGGCATGAATTTTTTTAGTTTTACTGATTTCAACTATAAGATGTCTTGTATTAAAACTCTCCTGTTCAGAGGATATAATTTGACCTCTAATTTTACCTTACTTAATGATGAATTTAATAATCTAAGATCATACTTTACTAATAATAGTTTTCCTGTTCAATATGTAGACAAACTAATTAGATCCTTCTTAAATAATGTTTATAGCCCTCAACTTCCATGTATTACAGTGCCGAAGGATATAAAATATTTCTTGGTACCTGAAATGGGTCCCTTGAATAAGGAATTTAAGCTTAAATTTACAAAATTGTTAAGGAAATTTTTTTTATCATACTGATTTCCGCATCATATTTATTAATAAAACGTCTTTAGGTAGCTTTTTCTCAGCGAAGGATCGAACCCCTGACTCGTTCGTGCGTAGCGGTGTTGTATATTTATTTACCTGCCCCAGGTGTCTCCTTGGGAATTACATCGGCAGCACTGTTCGCTCTCTCAGGGCTAGATTTTATTCGCATATGGGAATAAGTGGCCGAACAGGTAAAATTTTAAAAACTAAGGAAGCCTCGAGTATTCGTGAACATAGCATCAATGCAAAATTGATGTCACTTTAGACAATTTTAAAATTCTTGGTTGTAATACTTGTCCCAACTCACTAAGAATTTTAGAATCCCTTTTCATTAAAGCATTGTCCCCTAGTCTGAATGTTGACTCATCGTCCGTCCCTCTCAATTTGCTATGATCCCTCCTCCTTCCCCAATTCCTTATAATCCCTCCCCCCTATCTCCCTCGCCATCCTTCGTTCCCGTTTCCTCTGCTCAAATTAGTCGGCCTCGGATACTGCTGTGTAAGGTAGATAGCTCCATTGTTCCAGTGGTACTATTGGTAATTTTTCCAGTGTATTAATTTCACATTTACTACATGTATTTAAAAATAACTTCTTAATTTTTATATGTAAATCTGTATAACTTAGAACTTAACCCTCTTTTCTCAGTCTTTTAAAATTTGTCTTTACGAATAGGTTATAGAAATTTCTGTTTGTTTTTCATTCAATATTGATTTTAATTTCACATTGTTATTAAACAGCCTGAAGATGAGCGTATTGCTCGAAACGTTGCGCAATAAAGAAGACTTTTCATGGCATTTACATTTCTCCTTGCATTGGATTTTCCTAAATATTAAATTGAAGCTCTGTAGAAGCAACCCGCATAATTATATATATATATATATATATATATATATATATATATATATATACACAGTGGTGGTGCTAAATAAAGAAGTGAGGGAACGCATTTTGAAGTGTTACTCAGATGCGGAGGGACAATGGCGAGCGCGGCGAGCCCATACAGCTGGGGGTCCGGGGGCACTGTAAGCCCCCGGGAAATCCTTTGAAATCTGACCAATTTCAGGGATATTTTGAGGTCATATGCACTGGATATTAGGATATATTCCAAGGTTGAAGATGCAGTATTTCCAGTGTCATTAGATATACGACATCCAGTACGATCAATAAAAATAGCTAACAACTGGAATGATTAACTAAAAAAAGTTAACAACTGGTACGCCGTGGTGACTGTTTCACCAGATCTTTATAGGCTAGCATTGCCTCAGTCGAAGCTAAAAGAAATGAAGCAGTTAATGATTCTCTCATATTTCTTCTAGGGGTGGGAATTAAAATTTCATGACGTTAGAGATTTGTAAGTTCGGATTTATTTGAAATAGTGAGGGAACGCAGTTCCGTCTACCAAAAAAAGTAAGGGAACGCCGTTCCCACAGCACTACACCACTGTGTGTGTGTGTGTGTGTGTGTGTGTGTGTGTGTGTGTGTGTGTGTGTGTGTATATATATATACACCTTACCTTACAAAGGTTCCGCGCGATGATTTCTCATTTCGCGAAGGTCAAGCTTGTCGCCCCTCCTCTCGAGTTGGCCTGGTGAAGTAGTGAGTTGGATTCTTGCGCTCTCCACCTCACATAGCCAGGTACGCCCGGCTCATCGGGGATTGTTCTGAGCAGGCGTCTAGTCTTCTTTTGAAGATTTCCACTGCAACTCCCTTCGTGTTTCTTAGGTCTTTGGGCAACTGATTAAACAGTTTTGGTCCTCTCACTACAAAACTATTTTCTTTCAGGGTTAAGGATGTTCCCTGTCTCGCCTTCAATTTGGGAATACGACACAGTCTACCGCTTCTACTTTCCATCGTTGTTTGGGAGTTATGGGATTCAGAGTAAGATTAGGGACTAGTTTCTCCATTATTTCCAAGTGTAAATAATGGTGTATATCTCTCTTCTCCTTTCCAGTGAATATAGGTCTAGTTCTCGTAACCTTTCCCAGTAATTTAGTTCTTTGCACCCATTGATCTTGGCTGTGAAGCTTCTTTGGATCCCCTCCTGCTGTCTAATGTCTTCTTTTTTATATGGGGAAGTTAGGACCGAGCAGTATTCTAATTTGGGTATGATCAGGGTTTCAGTAGAGGAATCATTACATTCCTATCCCCTCGTTTAAAGGTTCTCAATATCTGACCCGTTATTCTCTTTGCTCTGTTTACTGCTATCTTATTTTGTTTTCAAATTTCACATCATCTGTCATTACAACCCCTAAATCTTTTGCTCTGGAATTTCTCTGAATTTCCTGTCCATTTGGGTATAATATTCCATGCACTTTAGGTCTTCTCTTTTCCGTACCGTAATAGCTGAAATTTCTCGGTGTTAAACTTCATATTGTTGTCTTCAATCCACTTGTAGATTTTGTTTATGTCGGTTTGTAGAGATCCTGTGTCTTCTGGGTTCTTATTTTTCTACTGATCTTTGTGTCATCCGCAAAGGATGTTACTGTGCTGTCTTCTGGTAACGTCCTCATCTATGTCAGTTAGCATTATTATGAATAGTGGTGGAGCTAATACTGTTCCTTGTGGTACTGAGCTGAGGACCTCTGATTCTGATGAAGATACTCCTTGTATTGTAACGACTTGCCTCCGCTCACTAAGGAAATTATATATCCATTTCCCCTACTTCTCCCGTTATTCCATATATTTCAGTTTATGTATTATGATTCCGTGGTCACACTTGTCGAACGCTTTAGCAAAGTCTGTGTATAGTACATCATAGTTTTCATTACTTTCAAGTGAATCAATAATGTTGTTGTAGTGTTCCATTAGTTGTGATAGGCATGATCTGCCTGATCGAAACCCGTGTTGGTTATCATTGAATTTTTTCTGAGTTTCCAAAAAGTCATAGATTTTCTGTCTAACAATTCTTTCAAATATTTTAGTGAGATGGGATGTAAGTGACACTGGCCTATAGTTTTTGGCCTCGGATCGATTTCCTCCTTTATATATTGGGACTATGTTCGCGCTCTTCAGGATGCCCGGTATTTTTCCAGTGTCTAATGATCGTCTCCATATCCAGTATAGGGGCTCAGCGATTGCATCTTGCAGCTTTTGATCAGTGTGGCATTCCATTTATCCGGTCCTGCCGCTGTGTGTGTTTTTAGTTTCCCTATGGCTTGTGTAATATCATCCGTCGTAAAGTCGAAATCCGTTATACTTTCCCCTTGTGGTTCTTCTTCAAAGAACGCGTTTCTATCGCAAATCAATTTATATATATATATATATATATATATATATATATATATATATATATATATATGAAAACTATTTCACGAAAGTAACACGTGAAAATATTTATGATGAATAAAACCACGAAGGAAAGGAAACACAGAATGGTGCTCAAGCGCTTTCGTCTAATGACATCCTCAGGAACACTGAAGTACATAATGAGTTACAGCCTATATATAGGTTACAGAAAAAAAAAATATATATATATATATATACATACATATATATATATATATATATATACAGGGTGTTTGAAAACTTCTGTACAAATTGTAATGGGGGAGAGGCAACACCAAGACAAACCCTTTCGTCTATAAGTGTATGTCCGCTGACGTCACCATTCGGCGCGAGAGGGCGCCGCTGCAATTGGCTAAAAGGTGAAGTGGGCTAGACTCGCGCTTGCCGCGGGCATTCTTAAATCGGACGTAGTACGCGTAACATGGAGCGCTTCACGACTGCTGAGATGGCTGACATGCATATGGTGTATGGGGCTGCCAATGGAAACGGAAGAGCTGCTGTGAGGTTGTACCGACAGCGCTTCCCAAACAGACGTGTGCCAAACCACCAAACGTTTGCGCATTTGCATCGGCGACTGCGAGAAACTGGAACATTCCATGCAAACATGCATGACACTGATCGGGAGAGAAACGTGCGCACTCCTGACATGGAAGAAGAAATCCTACGGCGATTTGAGGACAATCCAAGCGCAAGCACGCGAGGTGTTGCACGTATCCTCGGTGTGAACCACGACCTGGTCTGGTGTGTGTTGCACGAGCAGCAGTTACATCCGTTTCATCGTCAGTGTGTCCAGGCATTACAACCTCGTGATTACCCTCTTCGTGTGGAATTCGCACGCTGGTTTCTGCAGCAGACAGCGGTGCAGCCTAATTTTCCGACTTATGTGGTTCTCAGATGAGGCCTGTTTCACACGTGAGGGTGTTTAACATGCACAATTCTCACGTGTGGGCGCACGCAAATCCACATGCTACACGGGTGCATGCTCATCAAGAACGTTTCGCCGTCAATGTTTGGGAGGGTATCGTCCATGGCAAGTTGCTGCTCGTGCAACACTCTCCAGACCAAGTCGTGGTTCACACCGAGGATACGTGCAACACCTCGCGTGCTTGCGCTTGGATTGTCCTCAAATCGCTGAAGGATTTCTTCTTCCATGTCAGGAGTGAGCACGTTTCTCTCCCGACCAGTGTCATGCATGTTTGCATCAGGGTTGTGGAGTCGGTCCAAAATTTTCCGACTCCGACTCCACACATTGTAAAAAAATCTAAAAATCCGACTCCTCACATTTTAAATATACGACTCCGACTCCTCTAGTGTTTCACTCATTATCATAATAATAAGACATTTCATCACCACCACACTAAGTGTGAAATTCTATATTTTATATTTAAATAAATATTAATTGTATATTCTGAAAATGTAAAAAAAAATATTAAAAAAACTTAATCTAGGGGCTATCAATGAATAAGGTTTATTGACCAAAAAAACTAAATAACCTAAATGTTAGTATTTAGCAGGGTTGTGGAGTCGGAGTCGTGGAGTCGGAGTCGTGGAGTCGCACGTTTCAGGGCGGAGTCGGAGTCGGAGTCGAATTTTTACAATGTGTGGAGTCGGAGTCGGAAAATTTTGGACCGACTCCACAACCCTGGTTATAGCCACTAGGTTAAGAAGGGTTATTCAATTTTAAGTAGGACTACTACTGGTTAGACCTTAATTATGTTAAGAGAATCTTTTTCATTTATATATATATATATATATATATATATATATATATATATATTGGAAAAAATAAAAATCCCTTAATATGATAATATCTACAAGTCAATATCCTTCTTAATATTTGAATGTTCCCTTATCCTAGAAAGTAACCTGACGATTCATGTGGGGTGATGAAATGTCTTATTATTATGATAATTATAGAGTGAAACACTAGAGGAGTCGGAGTCGTATATTTAAAATGTGAGGAGTCGGAGTCGGATTTTTAGATTTTTTACAATGTGTGGAGTCGGAGTCGGAGTCGGAGTCGAATTTTTTACAATGTGTGGAGTCGGAGTCGAATTTTTACAATGTGTGGAGTCGGAGTCGGAGAATTTTGGACGACTCCACAACCCTGGTATTTAGGATTTAGAAATTAAGGGTGACACAGGACACAGAAATTGGAGTCGGAGTCGGAAGTTTTTTACCGACTCAGACTCCGCCCTGAAACGTGCGACTCCACGACTCCGACTCCACAACCCTGGTTTGCATGGAATATTCCAGTTTCTCGCAGTCGCCGATGCAAATGCGCAAACGTTTGGTGGTTTGGCACACGTCTGTTTGGGAAGCGCTGTCGGTACAACCTCACAGCAGCTCTTCCGTTTCCATTGGCAGCCCCATACACCATATGCATGTCAGCCATCTCAGCAGTCGTGAAGCGCTCCATGTTACGCGTACTACGTCCGATTTAAGAATGCCCGCGGCAAACGCGAGTCTAGCCCACTTCACCTTTTAGCCAATTGCAGCGGCGCCGTCTCGCGCCGAATGGTGACGTCAGCGGACATACACTTATAGACGAAAAGGGTTTGTCTTGGTGTTGCCTATCCCTCATTACAATTTGTACAGAAAGTTTTCAAACACCCTGTGTATATATATATATATATACATATATAACATTATATATATATATACATATATATATATATATATACATATACATATATATATACATATACATATATATATATATACATATATATATATATACATATATATATATATACATATATATATATATATATATATATATATATATATATATACATATATATATATATATATATATATATATATATATATATAATTATGCGGGTTGCTTCTACAGAGCTTCAATTTAATATTTAGGAGAAATCCAATGACAAGGAGAAATGTAAATGCCATGAAAAGTCTTCTTTATTGCGCAACGTTTCGAGCAATACGCTCATCTTCAGGCTGTTTAATAACAATGTGAAATTAAAATCAATACTGAATGAAAAACAAAACAGAAAATTTCTATAACCTATTCGTAAAGACAAATTTTAAAAGACTGAGAAAAGAGGGTTAAATTCTAAGTTATACAGATTTACATATAAAAATTAAGAAGTTATTTTTAAATACATGTAGTAAATGTGAAATTAATACACTGGAAAAATTACCAATAGTACACTGGAACAATGGAGCTATCTACCTTACACTGCGTTATCCGAGGCTGACTAATTTGACTTTGCTTATGTTGAAGTTATTTGAAAGTTGGATAATGGCAGACTCAAGAATATTTCTATTAACAATGTTGCTGGAGTGAAATAAAACTGAAGCATTATTCAAATCAATACAGTGGGATAACTCTGACAAATGGACAAAAAGGGCACTGGACGACTGTCCTGTTCTAACGGAATATTGATGCTGTTTTATACGTGTGCGCAAATCTTTTCCCGTCTGACCTATGTAAAAGGAATCACATTGTTTACAACCAATTTTATAGATAATGCCTGAATTATTGGTAGGGCTATTTTTTACTATGATATTTTTCACAATATTGTTATATGAAAATACTACATTAATATCAAAAAGTTTAAGTACATTAGCAATGCCTAAAAAGCCCGGGAAAAATGGAAGTACTAAAATATTTTTTGACAAAGTACGAGTGTTATTATTGACACGATAGAAAGTTCGTTTTGCCTTGTTGAGACAAAATTCCATAAACGCAGATGGATAACACAGATCACTTCCAATACCGTTGATTTTTTTCTAATTCGGCATCGATGTATTCCGGACTAGCGATCCTAAGGGCGCGGAGAAACATTGAAGAAAAAATGGCCTTCTTAGTGGGGGGTGTCATGTCCCGAGTAAAAGTGTACGGAGGACAAACTGTGTTTTTTTCCGATAGATACTAAACTTAAAACCTGGGCTTTCCCTATGTACACGCACATCCAAAAACGGGATTGAATTGTCTTGTTCCACTTCTAAAGTAAACTTAATGGAGGGGACTTGATCATTTAACTGAAGGAGGAAGTTATCCAGGTCACGATTCATGGACCAGATACACAAAATATCGTCGACGTACCGCAACCAAGGGATGCCAATCCCCAGGATTCTCGGAATGTAAGTAATTTCGAAAAACTCCATATAAATATTGGAGAGGGGGCGACAAGGGGTTGCCCATGGCCATCCCAAAAACTTGTTGATAATACTCGTTATTGAAAGTGAATTTACAGTCTTTGATGCAAAGCTTAATAAGTTCCAAAACAATGTGTGAAGGTAGTGGCAGGTCATACTTATGTAATTCTTGGGAGAGAAAGTCAAGCATATCATCAATCGGCACTTTTGTAAACAATGAACAAACGTCAAAACTGATCAATCTCTCGTTAGTTTCAGTACGTGCATTATTCAATTTTTCAGTAAGATCCATGGAATCTTTTACATGTGAATCAGAGATAGCTCCGAGAATGGGGGACAAGACTTTGACAAGCCATTTGGAGAGTTTATAAGTAATAGAGCTAACCGAGCTAATAATAGGGCGCATAGGGTTGCCAGGTTTGTGGGTTTTAATAAGACCGTAAAGGTAGGGCAGAGAAGGTGAAGTGGACATGAAAAGCGGAATTAAGTCCTTGTGATCTTTGAGAATGCGTTTCAAGCCACTATTAAATGATTTGATGACGTCATCCTGCGGGTTCTTCCTAAGTTTGCTGTATGTGGCGGGGTCCTGGAGAAGCTCGTTCATCTTTCCGATGTAGTCCACTTTGTCCATAATAACTATGGTGTTAGCCTTGTCTGCTTTAGTAATATGAAGCTCCCCATCTTTTTTTAATTGTGAGAGGCCATCGCGAAAACGTTTAGGAAAGTTATCTTCGTAATTACCATTCGCCGCACTATAAACGAGGCCTTTAACTATGTTAAACAAATACTGAGGGAGATTACACTGTTTTTCAAAACACGCGAGACTAACAAATTTGTAAAGCCGAAGGTTTTTTAACAATAAAAAGGACATACCATATCCAAGGGCACTTTTTGCATCGTCACTAATGTTTTTCGAAGAAAGGTTCAAAACACACTTTGAGCTTGCTTTTTTACTCCACTGACTATTTCGAATGAGACTTTTAATTTTCCGATCCAAAATGTTACGAAGTGAAGTAGTTCTCCGACGCAACTCGTTGTAAATTTCATCAAACAAAGGTTGGATCCACGGTTGGGGAATAACAGTTACAAAATTATGTTTGGCGATGTTTAAATTTTTGAAGGCGGACCACTCATTTTGTCTGGTGACTTCAATGTTTCTTTAAAATTAATCTGCTGAAGTTGTTGAACGGATGGTCGTCAATTTGTCTGAGGCGAATCGGAAGCAGGGATTTGGGAAGAACTTGCTCCTCTAGACAGTACGAAACTTTCGTCGGATACGAATTGCATTCCCCTTCATTAATGTAAAAGGAAACACGGACACAAACGGAGACAAGAGAGGGAACAGCAAGCCGAAGGAACGCGTGGTGTTCATTATATGAAAATTATTTCACGAAAGTAACACGTGAAAAATATTTATGATGAATAAAACCACGAAGGAAAGGAAACACAAAAAGGTGCTCAAGCCCTTTCGTCTAATGACATCCTCAGGGACACTGAAGTACATAAAAGGTTACGGCCTATATATAGGTTACAGAAAGAAAAAATAAATAAATAAATAAACATACAAACATATATATATATATATATTATATATACATATATACATATATATATATATATATACATATATACATATATATATATATATATATATATACATATATACATATATATATATATATACATAAATATATATATATATATATATATATATATATATATATATAAACGGAGAAGTAAAAATAAAAATTAAAAATTAGAGGATTAACAAAGAGGCATACAGATTTGTAAGGAAAAATATCGATTTTTAGCACAAGATCAAATGAATTATAAAAATACAAATTTATACTGGAAATCTGCCCGGGTTTTAACACTGCCTTTTAGAGTCAAGTTTCGATATATATAAAAATAAAATGAAGATTAAAAGTTAATAAAGTAGCATACAAGTTTACCAAAGATTTAGCGTCCTACCCTTTTTATCTAAATTTGTTTTGAAGGAATTCAAAACAACAGGATCGAGTTGAGAAAGACCTTTGCTTATGTTGAAGTTATTTGAAAGTTGGATAATGGCACTCAAGAATATTTCTATTAACAATGTTGCTAGAATGAAATAAAACTGAAGCATTATTCCAATCAATACAGTGGGATAACTCTGACAAATGGACAAAAAGAGCACTGGACAACTGTCCTGTTCTAACGGAATATTGATGCTGTTTTATACGTGCGCAAATCCTTTCCCGTCTGACCTATGTAAAAGGAATCACATTGTTTACACCCAATTTTATAGATAATGCCTGAATTATTGGTAGGGCTATTTTTTACTATGATATTTTTCACAATATTGTTATATGAAAATACTACATTAATATCCAAAAGTTTAAGTACATTAGCAATGCCTAAAAAGCCCGGGAAAAATGGAAGTACTAAAATATTTTTTGACAAAGTACGTGTGTTATTATTGACACGATAGAAAGTTCGTTTTGCCTTGTTGAGACAAGATTCCATAAACGCAGATGGGTAACACAGATCACTTCCAATACCGTTGATTTTTTCCAATTCGGCATCGATGTATTCCGGAGTGGCGATCCTAAGGGCGCGGAGAAACATTGATGAAAAAATGGCCTTCTTAGTGGGGGTGTCATGTCCCGAGTAAAAGTGTACGTAGGACAAATTGTTTGTTGTTTTCCGATAGATACTAAACTTAAAACCTGGGCTTTCCCTATGTACACGCACATCCAAAAATGGGATTGAATACCTTCACACATTGTTTTGGAACTTATTAAGCTTTGCATCAAAGACTGTAAATTCACTTTCAATAACGAGTATTATCAACAAGTGTTTGGGATGGCCATGGGCAACCCCTTATCGCCACTCCTCTCCAATTTTATATGGAATTTTTCGAAATTACTTACATTCCAAGAATCCTGGGGGTTGGCATCGCTTGGTTGCGGTACGTCGACGATATTGTGTGTATCTGGCCCATGAATCGTGACCTGGATAACTTCCTCCTTCAGTTAAATGATCAAGTCCCTCCATTAAGTTTACTTTAGAAGTGGAACAAGACAATTCAATCCCATTTTTGGATGTGCGTGTACAATGTACATTGGGAAAGCCCAGGTTTTAAGTTTAGTATCTATCGGAAAACAACAAACAATTTGTCCTACGTACACTTTTACTCGGGACATGACACCCCCACTAAGAAGTCCATTTTTTCATCAATGTTTCTCCGCGCCCTTAGGATCGCCACTCCGGAATACATCGATGCCGAATTGGAAAAAATCAACGGTATTGGAAGTGATCTGTGTTACCCATCTGCGTTTATGGAATCTTGTCTCAACAAGGCAAAACGAACTTTCTATCGTGTCAATAATAACACTCGTACTTTGTCAAAAAATATTTTAGTACTTCCATTTTTCCCGGGCTTTTTAGGCATTGCTAATGTACTTAAACTTTTGGATATTAATGTAGTATTTTCATATAACAATATTGTGAAAAATATCATAGTAAAAAATAGCCCTACCAATAATTCAGGCATTATCTATAAAATTGGGTGTAAACAATGTGATTCCTTTTACATAGGTCAGACGGGAAAGGATTTGCGCACGTATAAAACAGCATCAATATTCCGTTAGAACAGGACAGTTGTCCAGTGCTCTTTTTGTCCATTTGTCAGAGTTATCCCACTGTATTGATTGGAATAATGCTTCAGTTTTATTTCATTCTAGCAACATTGTTAATAGAAATATTCTTGAGTCTGCCATTATCCAACTTTCAAATAACTTCAACATAAGCAAAGGTCTTTTTCAACTCGATCCTGTTGTTTTGAATTCCTTCAAAACAAATTTAGATAAAAAGGGTAGGACGCTAAATCTTTGGTAAACTTGTATGCTACTTTATTAACTTTTAATCTTCATTTTATTTTTATATATATCGAAACTTGACTCTAAAAGGCAGTGTTAAAACCCGGCCAGATTTCCAGTATAAATTTGTATTTTTATAATTCATTTGATCTTGTGCTAAAAATCGATATTTTTCCTTACAAATCTGTATGCCTCTTTGTTAATCCTCTAATTTTTAATTTTTAATTTTTATTTTTACTTCTCCGTTTATATATATATATATATATATGTGTGTGTGTGTTATTTATTATTTTTTTTTTTTTCTGTAACCTATATATAGGCCGTAACCTTTATGTACTTCAGTGTTCCTGAGGATGTCTAATCGATTTTTAAACATGTTTATAGACGTGCTACTAATTACTTCTACCGGCAAACTATTCCAGCTATTTACTATTCTATGCGTAAAAAAGTTTTTCGCAACTGCTGTCTCGAACCTTCTACTTGTCAACTTACACCCGTTATTTCTAGTCCTATTATATTGAGATATTTCGAAAAAGCTATCTCTATCTACGTTATCGAACCCATTCATAATTTTGAAAACCTGGATTAGATCACCCCTTAACCTCCTAGTCTCGAGTGTTGTCAATTTTAACTCCTTAAGCCTATCCTCGTACGACTTTGACCTAAGCGACGGAATCATCTTAGTTGCTCGTCTTTGAACTCTTTCGATTTTGTCTATATTTTGCGCATATGCGGATTCCAAAATTGGACCGCGTACTCCAAATGGGGTCTAACTAATGATTTATAAAGAGGAACTATAATATCGCGCGATTTGTACTCAAAATTTCGAGCTATAAACCTAACACTTTGTTCGCCTTATTGACCGCTGCTGTACTTTGTTTCGCTACTTTTAAATCACCCGTGACTATAACTCCTAAATCTTTTTCCTGCTCTACGCTTGTTAATTATTTCCCTGACATAATATACAAAATTACCGTTACGCGAACCTATATGCAAAATTTTGCACTTATCAACGTTAAATCTCATTTGCCATGTGACTGACCAATCAACGATTTTGTTCAGATCTTCCTGAATTTTACCTCTATCTTCGTCATTAATCGCCCTACCACCCAGCTTCGTGTCATCCGCAAACTTTGAAACTGTGCTGACTAGGCCGACATCTAAATCGTTAATATATATAAGAAAAAGCAAGGGGCCCAATACAGAACCCTGAGGAACGCCATTCGCTACATTAGCCCAACACGACTCCGCTCCATCAACGACCACCCTCTGTTTCCTGCCTCGCAACCACTCTTCTAGCCAATTTATTACTACACCCCTGATTCCATGAGCCTTAGTTTTTTCAATGAGTCTTTTGTGCGGCACGGTGTCAAACGCTTTTTGAAAATCTAAATACACTACATCAACCGCCCGATGTCTATCGTAAACGTCAACCACGCTTTGGAAAAATTCTAAAAGATTAGTAAAGCAAGATTTGTTTCGCCTAAAACCGTGCTGCGTATTTCTAACCAGATTATGCACTTCTAAGTGTTCGACTATACGATCCCTAATTATTGATTCCAGTAGCTTACCTACAACAGACGTTAAACTGATTGGCCTATAATTTCCCGCCGCACCTTTATCGCCTTTCTTAAAGATAGGTGTTACGTTTGCTAACTTGAAATTATCTGGTACGCACCCCTCAGAAATAGACGCATTAAAAATCTTTGTTAGCGGCACAACAATGCTCTCTTTTAATTCTTTTAGTTGTATGGGATATATGGATTCCGGACCCGGTGATTTACGCGTTTTCATTTTATCAATATAGCGCATTACTTCCCCTTCACTAACTACAATATTATCCAAAATATTACCATTATCAAAAGGTATTATGTCTACGACCGTAGGGATATTCGTTACATCTTCTATAGTAAAAACTGACGTAAAAAATTCGTTTAGCAAGGTAGCCATTTCCTTGTTTTCAGAGACGATCTCCATTTACATTTTTTAATGGACCTAAGACACTTTTTACTGGATTTCTATTATTGACTTATTGAAAGAATCGCTTGGGGTTTTCTTTACCGTCACGAGCTATGGAGATTTCAAATTCGCGTTTTGACTTTTTTATTACACTTTTAGCTTCACGCCTTAGAGATATGTAGTTGTTTCGTAACAACAGATTATCTTTATCGCACTTATATAGCCTATAAGCTCTATCTCTACTCTTTATAATGTCTCCTACTCTAGAAGTAAACCACAAGGGCTTGTTGTTTACTTTCGCACGCTTAATTTTGTACGGTACACATTCCTCATTTATAGTCCTAAATACTGTTTCGAACGATTCCCACATTAGTTTTGCGTTGGAGTTCCCCATTACGTTTTCCCAATTGACGTGTGAAAATTTATTTCGAAATTTACTAAAGTCTGCGTGCTGGAAGTTAGGAATTTTAGTCGAGTTAGTTGGTTTCGAGTGACTTACTGAGAGGACAAACTCTACCATATTGTGATCGCTATTGATCAACGGTTCTATTACTTGAAGATCAGTAATTAGCCTATCATCCGTAGTTATTACTAAATCTAAAATACTGTCCAACCTCGTAGGTTCCCCAACCTTTTGAATAAGAAAGCTATCCTCGAGAAAATTAACTAAACGATTACCTTCCGCGTCTCCCTGCATTGTATCGTAATTCACGTTGGCGCAATTAAAGTCACCCATAACTAAAGCCTGCTCACTACCGATTATTCTCTTTAGTTCACGATATAACGCTTCGTCCGTATCAGCTGTTTGATTTGGGGGCCTATATATAACCGCAACAAGAAGTTTGAAATCGTTCAATTTAAGTTCTGCTATAGTCGAATCTATCGGTTCTGGAATTGAGTGTGCTTTACTTCTATAACGTTCGCAATATTATCTTTGATATACATAACACCGCCTCCTCGCCTACCTATTCTGTTTTTAACAAAAAGTCTATAACCTTTAATTTGATACTCCCCTACAAAGTCACGTGTTTCAGTGCTAAGCCACGATTCATTTATCGCAATTAAATCATAGTCTTTACAAGCAATTAAAGAAAAAAAATCGTTTATTTTATTTCGTAGGCTACGAGCATTTAAGGATAGAACCTTCAAATTGTTTGTAATTGCGACAGCTTCGCGAGCGCGGGGGAAATTTGTGGAATTTACGCTGGGACCGTTTGGGTTACGGCAGCCTGAAAAGAAGACAGTATTATGAAATAGTCTTCCTAAACGCGCAGCTCCAACTTCATTAAGATGAAGTCCATCTTCGAGGAACAAGTCCCTCCTGCCGTAAAAACTGTTCCAAAAATTTGCAAAATGCACTCCTTCCTGTTGGCAGAGAGACTTTAGGTTATTGTTAATATAGGTCGCCTTGCTGTAGAAATCGCTTCGTTGGATAATTCGAGGAAGTATACCTGTTAAAACAATCTTATTAGTTTTCTCCTTTAATCGCTCTAATAAGTCCCTGTACCTAGCCAGCAGTTCTTCCGATCTAGAATTTAAAACGTTATTAGTACCGACATGAATAACATACGTTGTGTCCTCGGTGGTACCGTCTGTAAAATGGTCAACACTATTAGTTATATCCTCCACCCTTCCACCAGGGTAGCAGTAACGGCGCCTACGACGAGGGTTTCTCCCACAGAATTCCTCGAGCTGCCCTCGAACAATGGAATCGCCAACGAATCGTATTTCCGGTTCATCAGCATCTTCGAAACCTAAAACAGAAAACTTATTGCTTGTTATTACTGGTAGACAGGTCTTTGCTTTTCTCAATGGGGCTCCAGTTCGCACTCGAACGAAGGGTTGGGAACTAGGGGAAGAGAGAGGGCTATTTATATTATTAGTAGAAACTGAGGCAGGAGTGGTCGTAACTGGAGTCTCAAGGGATTCTAATTTTGCCGTCAGGAGCATCACGCTTTCTTCAAGTCTCACCCTGGCCTCCCTCTCACGTTCTAACTCGTTCCTCAGCACTTCCATGCTTGAGCACCACCTGCAAACTAACTGATCATTATTATTAGCCATTGTAAACGCGTAAGCAGCAAATTTCCCTTCACAGCGACTGCAAGTACTTGACGGGGGTGCCATGCTTTTAATTAGTTGAAAAAAAAAAAAAAAAAAAAAAAAGCGAGCGTTTGGAAATTAATAAATTACAACGTAGGTCTACCACGTTCCTGAAACGCAGAAACAGGTTCTTAACACAAATTTATACTAAATTAATATAGAATTAAGCTACCGAGAAAGGATCTGTAAAAGAAGAGTAATTTTTAACCCTTATCTGTCTGCGATTCGACCCGGTTTTACCTTTTCTTCACACGGTTTGTAACTACACACTACCTGACCTCTCGAAGCACGGTAAAAAGAACCTTATGTCTCCACGTTTTCTGATTAATTTGAAAAAAAAACAAGACTAGCCTTGGTTTGATCAAATAATATAGTACTGAATAACGTCAATAAATGAAATATATTCGTTAATGAATGATTAGTAGCACGAAGTAATTTAGTTAAAATGCACGGAACACTTTTTTTTTAAAAACACCAACTAAAACCACTTATTCAATTGATAGCACTCGACACTCAATAAAACACGTCTGTTCACAAGGAAAGACTGATCACATATATATATATATAACATATATATATATATTATGTATATATATATATATATACATATATATATATATATATATACATATATATATATATATATATATTACATATATTTCTGAGGGGTGCGTACCAGATAATTTCAAGTTAGCAAACGTAACACCTATCTTTAAGAAAGGCGATAAAGGTGCGGCGGGAAATTATAGGCCAATCAGTTTAACGTCTGTTGTAGGTAAGCTACTGGAATCAATAATTAGGGATCGTATAGTCGAACACTTAGAAGTGCATAATCTGGTTAGAAATACGCAGCACGGTTTTAGGCGAAACAAATCTTGCTTAACTAATCTTTTAGAATTTTTCCAAAGCGTGGTTGACGTTTACGATAGACATCGGGCGGTTGATGTAGTGTATTTAGATTTTCAAAAAGCGTTTGACACCGTGCCGCACAAAAGACTCATTGAAAAAACTAAGGCTCATGGAATCAGGGGTGTAGTAATAAATTGGCTAGAAGAATGGTTGCGAGGTAGGAAACAGAGGGTGGTCGTTGATGGAGCGGAGTCGTGTTGGGCTAATGTAGCGAGTGGCGTTCCTCAGGGTTCTGTATTGGGCCCCTTGCTTTTTCTTATATATATTAACGATTTAGATGTCGGCCTAGTCAGTACAGTTTCAAAGTTTGCGGATGACACGAAGCTGGGTGGTAGGGCGATTAATGACGAAGACAGAGGTAAAATTCAGGAAGATCTGAATAAAATCGTTGATTGGTCAGTCACAAGGCAAATGAGATTTAACGTTGATAAGTGCAAAATTTTGCATATAGGTTCGCGTAACGCTAATTTTGCGTATAGTATGTCAGGGAAAGATTTAACAAGCGTTGAGCATGAAAAAGATTTAAGAGTTATAGTCACTGGTGATTTAAAAGTAGCGAAACAAAGTACAGCAGCGGTCAATAAGGCGAACAAAGTGTTAGGTTTTATAGCTCGAAATTTTGAGTACAAATCGCGCGATATTATAGTTCCTCTTTATAAATCATTAGTTAGACCCCATTTGGAGTACGCGGTCCAATTTTGGAATCCGCATATGCGCAAAGATATAGACAAAATCGAGAGTTCAAAGACGAGCAACTAAGATGATTCCGTCGCTTAGGTCAAAGTCGTACGAGGATAGGCTTAAGGAATTAAAATTGACAACACTCGAGACTAGGAGGCTAAGGGGTGATCTAATCCAGGTTTTCAAAATTATGAATGGGTTCGATAACGTAGATAGAGATACGGTAGCTTTTCCAAATATCTCAATATAATAGGACTAGAAATAACGGGTGTAAGTTGACAAGTAGAAGGTTCGAGACAGCAGTTGCCAAAACCTTTTTTACGCATAGAATAGTTGATAGCTGGAATAGTTTGCCGGTATAAGTAATTAGTAGCACGTCCATAAACATGTTTAAAAATCGATTAGACGCATATGTTGATAGATTGGGTATAGTTTAAGGCAGTAAAATCAAAACTTTGTGGTGATAGATCCCACAGCTCAACACAAGTGTTGTGGGATATAGGGAGGCAGCATCTTGGGTTAGGGGATACTCTCTGTCCTTACACACCCCATTTAAAGAGATTCCTCTGCCGAGCGGTGCCCCCCATAGTACTGTGAGGTATTGAAAAACTCATGATCTTCACTTGCCCTACAAGCACCTTTAAATGGGAGACCCAAAATGGGTGCACACACATTTCTACATTACTGTACAGTCTTTACAGCCACACCTACACTTTTCCTCCTAAGTATATATATTGTAATGTATATGGTGGTAAATTTTGACTTGGTCCGCAATCGACATGGATCGTGACTTATTTTTGGTTGGATGGATACCGTAATGAAATTGACTGGATCCTTTGGATCTGATATATTTCCATGTCGGTTATAAATAGATATAGTGTGTAACATATTTGTGGATAGTAGTCTATTAATTATGACTTGATCCTCTGGATCCAGAGACTATCTTTAGTTTTAAATCGATAATTAATTAATTAGTTTTAAATTGATAATTATTTAGTTACGTAAAAATTGGTCGTTGCCAATGTACAGGCGGTTTTTACATAAATTTCTTATGTTCTTGTGGTTCGAAACCCACGTAAAATTGTAGGTCCCCTCCGCCACCACGGAGGACATACAAAATACACAATTACGAACACAGTTAGGTAGACCAGCCATGAGTGGATCCTAGGGTCTTTGTTGGTCTGAAACATTATATATATATATATATATATATAAACACAGTACCGAGCATGGAACAAGAAATTCTTCTGGGAAATTCCATCCACTACAGTTCGAATAAGTAATGATAAATGACAAATACTTATTCGAACTATAGTGGCTGTAATTTCCCAGAAGAGTTCCTTGTTCCATACACGGTCTGTGTTTAACATATAAGTTTCTCAGGCGACCATTCTGAGTTTGTGTGTGTGTATATATACATAGGATAGCGCAAAAATCGCGCATCATAGGAATTTTCAGTGTTGATTAAATTACTTGTTTTCCTTTTAGGTAGGGAATGGCTTCGAAATTAACAATAGACGAGAGGGTGATCTTGGTTTTAATGCATGGAATACCAGGTACTACAAATCGATGAATGGGTACAAAACTTAAATTCTGTACCGATTCATCGATTTGTTGTACCTTCTATTCCATACTTAAAACCAAATTCACCCTCGTCTATTGTTAATTTCGCAGCCATACCCACCCTAAAAGAAAATAAAAAGTAACAATCAACACTGAAAATTTCCATGATGCGCGACTTTTGCGCCACCCTGTGTGTGTGTATATATATATATATATATATATATATATATATATATATATATATATATATATAGTCACGGCAAATAGAACTGGGACCTTTCCAAATATAAACTATTGTCAAGCTGCCCCAGTTTAATTTGCCAGTGTGGCTCTATACGAGTGACGAAATAATCTTGCGGTGTCTGGCAGCTTAATTTTTACGAAATACACGGCGCCAGTGTTTTCATGCACGACAGTGCGCCTTGTCATAAGGCGAAAAAGTGTCAAAGTGGCTTGCTGACAAAAATATTAACGTGCTGAAGTGGCCAGGAAATAGCCCTGACCTGAATCCCATCGAGAACGGCTGGAATGTCATGAAGCAGAAGCTTTCAAACATCGACACCACATCACTCGATAGTCTGCAGCGCGAGATCAAGTCGTCGTGGATTAAGAACATGACCTTGGATTATTTTCAAAAACTGAGTGACAGCATGCCGAAACGTCTCCAGATGGTCATCAAGGCCAAGGGCAACATAACTAAATATTAATGTAAGTGTTAAAACTGCTCATTTGTCATATTTTCAAAGTAGGCCAAATTCTATATGGAAAGGTCCCAGTTCTATTGCCGTGACTGTATATGTATACATATGTATATGTATACATATGTATATGTATACATATGTATATGTATACATATGTATATGTATACATATGTATATGTATACATATGTATATGTATATATATATATATATATATATATATATATACAGTGTGTCCGTAAAGTCATGGTGGGATTTTAAATAGCTATATTATTGCAACGAAACATGATGAAAAAAAGGCAAATTGAAGAACAACTCTAAAAGAATAACTTTATTTAACGTAGTTCGATATGGGCTCCTCTGGTAGCCCTGCAGACATCTAGGCGGTGATTCAATTCCAGCCACACACGCCCAAGAACATCAGGAGTGACGGATGCGATAGCTTCCGTGATTCGCTCGTGCAAGTGATGAATATCCCTAATGGGTACACTGTACACGCTTTGCTTGACGTAACCCCACAAATAAAAGTCCAAAGGTGTCAGGTCCGGAGAGCGTGGAGGCCATGGCTTCCATCCTCCTCTTCCTATCCATCTCTGTGGAAATTTTTCATTAAGGAATTCTCGAACAACGTTGGCATAGTGCGGAGGAGCACCATCTTGCTGAAAGATGACATTATTGTCAATAAATTGGGGTACTGCAAAATGTTCCAACATAGCGAGGTAGTTGTGACGTCACAGTGGGTTCCGCGAAGAAAAATGGGCCAATCACTCGATCTCGTGCTAGAGCACACCACACATTAACTTTCGGGCTATTACGCTCATGTTCAACATAGGTATGTGGACAGCCTAGACTAACTACGAGATAAAGGTTAAGCTTAGCCTAGACTAACTACAAGATACAACTTTGAGAGTTGTTCTTAAATTTGGCAGTTTCATCTCATCATCATGTTTCGTTGCAATAATATAGCTATTTAAAATCCCACCATGACTTTACGGACACACTGTGTATATATATATACGCCTTTGGTTAGCTTTCGCTCGAACTGTTCATTCTGACGAAGGTCAAGCTTTTCACTCCACCTTAGACCTACAGTTTAACGTGGAATCCGAACCACGCCCCATCAGCAGCCCAGCGTCTTAACCACTAGGCCACCTAGGGTACCCATTTATCTACCAACCGCTTTCTTTATTGTGAGGAAGGATGAACAGCTGGGTTTTGCTGCGCGCCGGCTGCCGTCGGGTCTCGAACACGGGGCCGATGGATTCGTAGTCAGCGACGCTAACCACTATATATATATATACAGGGCGTCCCAAAAAAATGTACACACACTTTAACAGCTGATAAGCTCAATTGAGTTTCTTTCTTTCCAAGTTAAACCCATTAGAATTAATAATGGCAGTCAGACTAAGCTTTGAACAAAGGAAATTCATTCTAAAATGCTACTGGAAGTGTGAAAACGCAGTTGAAGTGCAAAGACATTTTAGGAGGGAGTTTCAAACAGATCCACCAACGCAACTTACCATCACTCGAATTAGAGATAAGTTTGAAGCCGATGGAACTGTTCAGAATGTCCACAAGAAGCGTTCCGGAAGACCACGGACATCGATCGACACGCCCCACAAAGCAAGAAAGAGTACTGGAAACGTATCACCAAAGTCCAAGAAAATCTGTGCGGCAAGCGAGTCGTGAGGTAGGATTTCAGAATCGTCTGTCCAACGCATTTTGAAGCGCTGTCAATGGAAAGTTACATTCCAAGATTAGTCCATGCTATTAATGAAGATGATCCGGACCGAAGAGTGGAGTATTGCGAGTGGTACTTGGCACGATGTGGATGTGGATTGGACGAAGGGGTTTCGTAGAATACCCTCCGCGTTCACCAGACCTCACACCACTAGACTTTTTTTTATGGGGATACTTAAGACAAAGTCTACGCTATAAAACCTGCAACAGTCGCTGAATTGAGAGCAGCCATTGAACGAGAATGCATACAAATACCAAACGAAATGTTTCGTGATGTTTGCGATTCCATTGCTTCGCGTTATCAGCAGTGCCTGGACCAGAACGGACGTCAGTTTGAAAACAGGCGTTGACAAAACAATTAAATAATGTCTGTAGATTCTATTACATTTTGAAAATGAAATGTATTTTAATAAACACTGCCTTTATAATTATTTAAAGTGTGTATACATTTTTTTGGGACGCCCTGTATATATATATATAATCAAACAGCTATGTGGAACTCCTAGCAGTGAAAACAGAAAAACTAAACGTGATACTAATAGTCATCTATAGACCTCGAAGCACCCCAACCGAAAAATTCTCGGAGGCCATTGATGACATCAGAAAGCTAGTAAAGGCCATAAACCCCCCATCCCCCAATATAATGATCTGCAGAGACTAACTTCCCATTTATAAAATACAAAAAGTGGATAGGAATATATTATTCACCAGGACAAGGGGGGTCACAAAAGAAGACCAAGAGCAAGCAAAAATGTTGATGGCTCTCACAAATGAGTTTATGCTGACACAGGAGATAACAGAAAATACCAGAAAAAATAACTGCCTGGATCTGGTATTCACGAATAACACGAACTTGATTGCTGATATAAAAATAACCCCAACCATTATCTCTGACCACAACTTAATCGAGATATCAACAAATATGACGATAGCATTAAAAAACAATATACATATTGAGGAAAGAAGTAAATTCGGGGCCTTTAACTTAAACTCGAAGACTATAAATTGGGAAGCAATCAGATCGCACATGGCCCAAATAGAATGGAGAACAATTTTCGAGAATAAAACAACTGAAGAAATGCTAACAACCTTGGAGGAAAAACCGCTGAGAATTTTAGAAAAATATGCTCCGAAATCACAGCCAAAAGAAAAGAGGAGCTGGCTAGAGAGGCAAAAGGGAAGACTATTTCGCAAAAGAAAGAGAGCGGAGGCAAAGTTAGGCAACTGCGGAGATAATGACAGGAAAGCAATAAAAGAAAAACTGGAGGGTATCGAGAAGGAAATACAAGCCCTGATTAAGGACCATACAGAGAAGGAAGAGGAAAAGGTGGTAGAAGCAATAAAGGAAAATCCAAAATACTTCTATAGCTATGCAAAAAGGAAAACAAAAACGCACGCCGCTATTGGGCCCTTAAGGACGGGAAATAATGAACTAACTGACGATCCAAAAGAAATATGTGATACATTGAGAACTCAATATGAATCAGTTTTCAGTACCCTAAAAAGTGACAAAGCGATACCTGACATCAATGCATTCTTTGAAGAGGAATTGCAAGGAGAGTATATAACATACTTTGGTTTTACCCCAGAAGATGTAGGGATAGAGCTATAGGACAAATGAAACCACATTCAGCTGCAGGTCCGGACAATTGGAACGCATTATTGATTAAAAACTGTAAAAATGAAATAGCTACACCTTTATACTGGATATGGAGAAGATCCCTAGACACGGGGGAAATACCGAGCATCTTGAGAGCAAACGTTGTCCCTATATATAGAGGAGACATATCTCAAGCAAAGAACTATAGACCAGTGTCATTGATGTCCCACCTCACCAAAGTATTTGAAAGAATAGTTAGAGAGAAAATTTATGACTTCCTGGAGACACGGGAAAGATTCAACGAAAATCAGCATGAATTCCGATCAGGTAGATCATGCCTATCACAACTAATAGAACACTACAACAATATCCTAAATGCATTGGAAGGCAATGACAACTACGATGTTATATACACAGATTTTGCTAGAGCTTTTGACAAATGTGACCATGGTATAATGGCACATAAAATTAAATATATGGGAACAACAGGCAAAGTGGGAAAATGGATCTACAACTTCCTCAGAGAACGTCTGCAGGTCGTCAAAATTCTAGGTATATCATCATCAGAATCGGAAGTATGCAGCTCAGTACCACAAGGGACAGTACTGGCACACTACCTGTTCATTATCATGCTAACAGACATAGACAGCGGAGTGAACAGCAACAGTATATTAACATCCTTTGCAGACGATACAAAGATCAGGATAAAAATCAGCGATGTACAATTGTACATGACGTGGAGGCCTTGCAGAGGGACACGAACAAAATATACAAATGGTCAGAAGACTACATGTTATTTAACATCGAGAAATTTCAGCTCTTGAGATATGGTAGAAAAGAAGAACTTAGACTGCATATTATATGCTCCAGATAAACAGGAAATTCAGAGAAGCACGAAAGCGATCGATCTCGGGATAATAATGACAGATGATGCGAAATTCGAAACAAAATCAGATAGCGATAAATAAAGCAAAAAGAGTCGCCGGACAGGTACTAAACGTTGATGAGAAGGGACAGGGCAGTAATGATTCCCCTGCTAAAAACACTGATTATACCAAAACTTGAATACTGCTCAGTTTTGACGTCCACATATAAAAAGGAAGAAACTAATAAACTAGAAGAAACGCAAAGGCATTTCACAGCCAAGATTAATGGCTGCAAAGATCTCAACTACTGGGAAAGACTACGTAAACTAAATCTGTACTCCCTGAAAGAAGAAGGGGTACACATAATCTACATATATGGAAAATGATCGAAAAACTGGTACCAAACCTAAAACTAAACCCAATTACCATTCAAACAACACTGGAAAATAGGAAAGGCAGAATGTGTAGTGTTCCCAAATTAAAGGCCCGACAAGGGACCACCTCAACTCTGAAGGAAAATATCAGGTCATCCCATAAGTAATGTCGTTTTTTACGATAGATTAAGTTTAAACTAGTCCTACTCGGTTTAAGCATAAATTTTCCGAAGGTTATATCTAACAGGAGATCTATCGTGTTTCGCTACATACTTTACAGACCTTGACCAGTGAAGACGTGTTTTTTTTATGTGAATCCCTCAAACATGGCGGTATCAGAAGAGCATATCAGTCATATAATACTTTACGAGTTCAAAAAAGGGAATAGTGCTACTGAAGCAACGCGAAACATCCAGGACGTTTATGGCAACGATATTCTGCATGTGAGGAAATGTCAAAGATGGTTTCAAAAGTTTAGGAATGGTGACTGCTGTTTGACAGATGCAGCAGGCTCTGGACGCCCTGCTGAGTTTGATGATGACCTGCTGTTAGTCGCACTTGAAGACGACTGTTCAACAACTATCGAAGAATTGGCCCAGAAACTCAATTCATCCCCGTCCACCATCCATCGACATTTGCAACAACTCGGGAAAGTGCCTAAGTTAGGAAAATGGGTGCCACATGAATTGTCGGTCGACAATCTGAGGGTGCGGGTAAACATTAGCACAGCTCTTCATTCCCGTGAACTCCAAGACCCGTTTTTGCACCGTTTAGTGAATGGTGATGAAAAGTGGATACTGTACCAGAATGTTAAGCGCCGTCGACAGTGGGTTTGTGCTGGAGAACCAGCGACACCACAGCCAAAACCAAATCTTCACCCTTGGAAGGTGTTGCTTAGGGTTTGGTGGGATAAAGGTGGTGTAATACACTTTGAAACCTTACTACACAACCAAACAATCACCGCTCAAGTCTACTGTCAACAACTGGATCGATTGAACACTACACTAAAAGAAAAGAGACCTCCTTTGGTTAATCGGAAAAGAATCGTGTTCCACCACGACAACGCACGTCCTCATACTGCTCGGATCACTTCTGCAAAAATTGAGCAGCTTGGGTGGGAAAAACTTCCACATCCTCCAGACCTTGCGCCTTCAGATTATCATCTCTTCAGAAGTCTGCAAAACTATCTTGACGAGAAACAGTATACTTCTTTAGAATAATTCAGTGTTTCCCAACCAGGGGCCATATGGCTCCCTGGGGGCCATGGCACATTTGAAGGGGGCCACAGGAAAATGTTATTTTGTAAAATAGAGTTAATCTGCATATTACCTACTGAAAATAATGCTTATGGGGGCCACAGGAAAAAATAAGGTTCCTAAGGGGGCCATAAGCCAAAACCGGTTGGGAACCACTGCTTTAGATGACCTGCACACCAGTCTTTGTACGTGTTTTGCCTCAAAACCGCCTGAATTTTATAAACATGGCATTGAAAAGTTTGTAGGACGTTGGCAGGGTGTCATTGATTCCGATGGAAAATATACAGGGTGTACATAAAGTCAGGATCTATTTTTGTGAAGCACTTGGAAATTATATGGAATTCAATCATAAAATGATAAAGTGGTAACATTTATTAAATAATTAAGAGTAGGATTCGACGTGACGCCCATCAGTATCCCTGCACAGCTCAAATCGTTCCGCAGCATTTCTAAACACATTCTGGAGCATTTGCGGGGTTATGTTATCTGCAGCAGTTCGTATACGTGTACCTAAGTTTTCAAGACTCGTAATCTTCGTCTGATAGACGTGTGATTTGATAAAGCCCCATGCAAAGAAATCTAAAGGGGTTAAATCTGGTGATCTCGCTGGCCAACGTCTGTTGCTTCCGCGTCCGATCCAGCGATTTGGAAAACGTCCATTTAGATAATCCTGAACAATTTTGGCATAGTGACAAGGAGCACCATCATGTTGATAGACGACGGGGATAGGATTGTTAGTACCATCGTCTATCAACATGATGGTGCTCCTTGTCACTATGCCAAAATTGTTCAGGATTATCTAAATGGACGTTTTCCAAATCGCTGGATAGGACGCGGAAGCAACAGACCTTGGCCAGCGAGATCACCAGATTTAACCCCTTTAGATTTCTTTGCATGGGGCTTTATCAAATCACACGTCTATCAGACGAAGATTACGAGTCTTGAAAACTTAGGTACACGTATACGAACTGCTGCAGATAACATAACCCCGCAAATGCTCCAGAATGTGTTTAGAAATGCTGCGGAACGATTTGAGCTGTGCAGGGATACTGATGGGCGTCACGTCGAATCCTACTCTTAATTATTTAATAAATGTTACCACTATCATTTTATGATTGAATTCCATATAATTTCCAAGTGCTTCACAAAAATAGATCCTGACTTTATGTACACCCTGTATACTAGATTAAAAAGTTTGTTGTTGTTTTTTTTATCCTTCAAATTCCGATCTAAAAAACGACATTACTTATGGGATGACCTGATAGCTTGGTTGTCAGGGAGGGCCAAGACTTTTCAACCAGCTTCCAAAGGACCTAAAAACGTAACGGTGGTCAAAGTTGAAGTCTTCAAGAGAAGACTGGATGCCTGGCTCAGGACGGTACCAGATGAGCCGGGCGTGCCTGGCTATGTACGGTGGAGCGCGCAAGAAAGCAACTCGCTCCTCCACCAAGCAAGACCTCCGTGTGAAGAGACCAACGCACGAAACGATATATATATATATATATGTAAGCTAAGTTGGTAGTAATACTCATTTTAATTACGCAATTATTTCGGTGTTTCAGGGCCGTATCTCTTTTGTATTAACATTAAATACATAATAAACATTTTCTTTGCCTTTTTAGTTCGTTTTACTTAATTTCAAACTCTCTCTCTCTAACACAAAACAACCACTTTACACCGCCAGTTAAAACTTCCAAATAGAAGACGGGGGGGGGTAGGGGGAACGTCAAAGAACTCCAAAGACTGATTATTAACACGAACTCTAATAATAATTACAACAGTAATTATTACAACAAAGAATTCAAACTACCGTGTCTGCCTTCAATCTCCGGAGTTAGAAATAAAAATTCATACACACAATATATATATACACATACATATATATTGACTCAACGGTAGGCTCACTAAAATATATAAATTAAACTGGAAATTATATTGGGTCACCAGTTTGACCTTTCAGCCAAACGAACAATATTTAATAAGGAGATGGAAAAGACTGTGGCTTTTCGTTTCATTACAAAAATAAATGAATTATTTGTTCACAGTGATTACAAATTATTTATACTGAATTTGTGCAATATTACAATGAATGATTATTAGCAATAAGGAATTATTTTTATACAGGATAAGAGTTAACCCTTTCATACCCAAATTAAGTCGAAAAGTTAAAAAAAAAAATTGGGGATATAAAAATCGTTTAATTGGACCCAAAATAACTGAAAAATATATTTTACAAAGTTTTATTGTTCATAATTAATAAAATACGAAATGTGTTAAATTTCACGCATTGGGAACTGGGAGGTCTAAAATTGCTTCCAAAGTTAACGATGAAAATTTCACACACTGGGCATTAAAGGGTTAAGTGATCAAATAATAACAAGAAACACTAATAAGATCTACAGAAGCTAAGGTAACAAAGACCCTAAGATCCACTCTAAGGTTAGCCCGAGAGAAAGGAGAGAGTAGGGGGTTAAAAGAAGAGAATAAGGGGTTTAAGTAAGTAGCAAAACCTATCATTCGTGGGTTAACATTCATTCAGAAAAAGAGAGAAAGACTCACCATCATCATCATCATCCGCCGGCCACTGCCGACAAGTCGGAAAAATAGTCGAAGAGAATAGAAAAGGGGTGAAAGATGAAAATGATAATGAGATATACGGTATTGAACACAATAATAAATAATTAAGCAAATAATAACCTAGGTAATGGAAGTACGATATTGGTACAGTCGGATTAGTCCCAAGTGCAGTCGTAAATGCGTGAGTAGCCTGAAATGGTATTGAAATAATTTTGAAGATAACCTATCCGGTTAGCCTGGGAGTTGAGTTTGTAGGCTAGCAATAGTAGTTTAGCATGATGGAATAAACGGTAGGCCACATGAGCTGGTTGCTTACGTGAGGTTTACAGACCCGAGATTTTGATGAAGATAACTCTGAAGACGGAAGGGCCTACAAGCCAGACTGGGTGATGAGATCTTGGCGAAAAGAAATGTAGCTTCTCAGGTCGAACTGAAAGTGTGTTGAGCGAGGTGAAAGCGGACGGATGGCGCCAGTTGAATCTTGTAGAAGTGACGTTGCTTCCAGAAAGATGAAATAGTAGTGGGCCTCAACGGGGATGATTAACTTCGCGTATGCTTGAATGAAGTTTTGAAGGACGGCGGGCCGCTCTCCGACGAGGGGTCGGAGAGCGGGTGGAGTTGCGTGACGAAGATTGGAGATGAAGAACGAGTGCTAAGTGAAGTCTGAGCAATGGGCAAGTGAGAATGATTATTGTTATTATTAGTCTGTTTTCCGCGCAGCCAACCACGAAGGGGAAATGAGGTCGACCTCAAGTGGACTGGCACTTTTATAGGCTCGGTGACTCTTAGATTTCGTGGGCATTTTCAGGAAACGAAATAAAATAAGCGTTCCTTTGTGGTCTGTTCTTGCCCACATGTTTGGAGTTTTACAGATGTGAGGGAGGCGAGAAAAAGGAATTTTCCGTTATGCTCCTACACACACACACACACACATATATATATATATATACTCATCGATACATTCCTAATTTACGTGGAATATGAAGTTAAACATTTTTGTACATAGAGCACCATTCCGCCCATCTCAGGGTACGAGCAGCTTGCAGCAGCATTGCCAAACAAATAGGGGGTCGAAGTACTGACGAGGCTTCTTCTGTACGTGGTTCATCACCACTGAAAGCAACAATGCTCTGTGTTAGTCTAGTAACGCTAGTTCAAAGAATATCCATATCCGCGTGTGTGTGTGTGTGTGTGTGTGTGTGTGTGTGTGTGTGTGGTGTAAAATCTTAAACCAATTTTTTAATAGCTTTGAGTTTTGCAGCATTTTGCAATATACAGTATAATTGTAGGCTGAACCACAGCTTAACAGTAATTAACGTATAATAACTATTAATTACAATGATTAAATTACCGCAAACGCAAACAACAACAATAATAATAATTTAAAGTCGACAGGAAAAAGTAATTTATTCTCATTTATGAGATTATCTCGAGGAGTAAAGAAAGTATTTTTATTTACAAAAACAATAAGGGCCATTGTAATAATAAAAAGGTAAATTAGGGCCACCTCGTTTAAATATTATCTATTAATATTAATCTATGCGCCTCGGTGGTGTAGTGGTTAGCGTCGCTGACTACGAATCCATCGGCCCCGGGTTCGAGACCCGACGGCAGCCGGCGCGCGGCAAAACCCAGCTGTTCATCCTTCCACGCAAAGAAAGTGGTTGGTTGATAAATGGGTACCCTAGGTGGCCTAGTGGTTGAGACGCTGGGCTGCTGCTGCTGATGGGGCGTGGTTCGGATTCCACGTTAAATGTCGGTCTAAGTGGAGTGAAAGCTTGACCTTCGTTAGAATGAACAATTCGGGCGGAAGCTAACCAAAGGTTATATCAACTTATACTATGATTTGATTATTCAAATTAACCATGGAATTAACATTGAAATGGAAATAAGTATCCTACGTCCGAATTAACGAGTAACCAACGGGTCTAGTGTCGCATTTAACTCGTAAAATTAGCTTTCGAACGACTAATCAGCGTCGCCATACTCGAAATTATTCTCATTCAAAAGAAATTAAAAGAAATTGTTTCGCACGCAGAGGTACGTCTTTAATTAGGAATCCCGATTTCTATAGTTCCAGCTGGCTCCAATTTGACCAAATTAAAATTAAATATAGGCCACGGGGACTCGAGTCTCAACTCCATTGGTTCTAATCGTCTTCATGAACATTCTAATTAAAAAACCAACACCACTAATATAACATTCATTCATAGTTAAAGCCCATCTTTTTATAACTGTCCTCATATTTATGAAACCTCTGAATTATTTCCACAAAGGACAAACTCTGCGCGAGTCTACGAACCGAACTACAAAAGTTGTCCCAAACCACAAATATCTGGTTAAACGGGCGAATGATTAGGCATTCAACGAGCTAAGATACTGTAGGTAGGTTAGGTATTGCGAGGCTATAGACGTTTTCTTTGTTTCTCAAGTTTTCTTTCCTTTTATAACATTACGCGTACGACACGGGTTATTTAGTGATCATGCAGAGAAACTTAAAACGGGGGTGGGAGTCGTTAAGGGGAAAAGTAAATGGTGTTTAAGAGCGGTATGAAACGTAGAAAAAAAACAGTCGGTTGTAAAGCAACGCACTTTTAGTCCGAATGACCCGGGATCGAATCCCCCGTGAAGGTGTGATTTACTGGTCAAAAAAGTGGGTACAGGGTCGGATCGGAACATCCAACACAATGGGGAGTCGAGGCGCTCCGTCTGAGAAATGATTTGCCGAAAAGACTTGGTTGCCGATAACAAAAAAAAAAAGAAGTAGTCCTGTCGGACATTAAATGCCAGTTCGTTTATCCTTTTAAGTTCAATTATGAACACCAGAAACATTTTGACTTCACTCAAACCATATTTGCTTCAAGTTTGCTCCAAGCATCCAAAGCTATGCTTAAGCAAGCTCGGACTATCTACGAATTTATTAAAAACGTAAGAAAGACACGTTAATACGCAAACACGAGGCTTTTGTTTACTATTTTACCATCCAGATATATATTTCTGAACTCCTCTAAAGCTCAATGTTTGGTTTTAAATAATGACGGTGTAGGACGCGGGCGTAGGACCTACAGCATCGTCTTCATGTCCCAAGAACAGGAACATATTTTAGCGCGACCTTACAATTTTCAATACCGGCTCTTATCTATTTTATTATTATTATTATTTTCTCTGTCAAGGTTCGCACACCGTACGCAGACATTGTGGGATCAAAATATGGCCGAACCCGTAGGCCCCTCCGTACACTGGTCTTGCTTATGTCCCTGCTCCGCGCCCACCACTCTACAGCAGAAACTGGTTCTTGATAATAGTATTCTACAAAGACGTCAGTAATACGAACACTTAAGTATTCCCACCACATATCTGCGCATTCGAATTCTTTCGACTTCAAAGTACGATAAAATCGGGGGCGTTTCTCTTCGGCTTCATACATTCATTAAAGTGGCAACGTGCCTCCATTTCACCAATCTAGAAAATTTGTTAATCGAATCGGATCTCTCTAATTAACCATAACAGCTTGGAACAACATTGATCGCGCATATAAATTAGCTGTGAATACAAGCTGGTCTGTCACGTAAGCCATGTAGCCGAATTGGACCCGGCCATGTATACAATAAAGGGTGTGTGGCGGTTCATAATCAACAGTCTAATCGTGCCTAATTATCTTTTAATTTATCCGCTAATTTCGCCTACTTTATAAAAGTTTATGACTTTTAATTCTTAGTTATGGTACGTAACACGAAGAGAGAATTTTAAAACTGGATCAATAAAAAATACAAGAAACTCGCAGGTAGGCCAACTCGTTCGTTCTAACATTCTCTCGAATGCGCAAAAGACGTAAATCAGGAACTCTTTCAAGCTCTAATTTTGGATATAAACCTAAGCCATAGGAGACCTCTTTTATAAACCTACAAATTTCAACATATTAATAACCTTAATGCTTTACTACCAACACTCGTACTCTTACATTTAATACTCAAAGAGCGTCATTAAACCATAGAGTTTACAACTTAATGTCTGCAACAGATAGCGACGACATTAAGGGAAAAAAACACAAGACATAATTTGAAACGATTTTATCTTTTTATAATTAATATAATAGCTTGAAATATAAACGATACTGAATTAGGGCCTAAACAATTAGCAAGGATAATACTATTCCTCGAAACAATAGTAGTGCAACGGATTAACTCTAAACATGATGCCTTGAGGGCGTGGGAGACTAAATATTTAAAATGGAACGAAGAACTGACAATGTAAGAGTAAAATCCTTGGGCATTCCTTAGCATGCACCTGTGACATACCCCGAGCGCAGTAAGGCACCTCTCTTCCCTATTGATTAGCAAACACCTGGAGAGTAACATTGACTCTCAACATAAAAAGCTCCAACACGTGAGCGGTATAGGAAGTGCGTACGAAAGGCGAACGAAAAAAAGGAGAGATCGAATCACGCTACGAATAAACAGTCCGTAATTACGTTGTATCCGTCAATAAAGCCTACTTAAAAAATAAACGACCCTCGTTAATAAAAAGGGTTTGGCCAATACACAACAAAATATGGTACATAAAACCTTATCTCCGTCTGGTATGGCTGTTAGTTTGCGATACCATCATAGCAGTAGGACTTAGGTAAGCGAGGTTAGTTAGTTAGTAAAGATGTTCGTGCTTTTTTACCCCTTGTACATTTATAACAGGATTTCCTTTTCAGTCCATGCAAAATTTATATGCAAGGCCTGGATCGAGAGCGCAATCCTAAACTTAAAAAATATTTATCGAAAACTGTTACGGAGAGATTTAGTCTTAAACCGAGGACTACCTACTAACTTATAAGAAATTAACATGTCTGATAATTCAATAAGATTCAGCAGCTGGGTCTACTGATTTTAAGTTTACAGATAAAAAACTTAGTAGACTCTTATACACAAAAAAAAAAAAGTGGAAATGAGGATGTTACAAAAATAATGAACATTAGCATTACAGGCCTACAGCCTACTACAATGATTAATGACGGAGGTCTAAATTGGACTTCGAATAGGCTTTCTGCATCCTGATTGATACTCGTATAAAATCTATTAACGAGAAAACAAAGGTGCGAAGCCTAAACTTCCACAATTACTTAATGTATAAGAAAGACTACACCTATGAGTACTGACGAGGACGAGGACGAGGACGAGGACAGTGTAGTAAATGGAATTTAAGATTTTCAATGAAATCAAATGTTATCTTTTTATTGCTGTCAAATGCAAAAATATGCTAATGGCTTAAGTCTTACTTACCTTGTGTTTTAGAGAGAGTTTAATTTTTAAAACTGTCAAACATGATCACCATTACCACTACAATTAACCAATCAGAGAGATTTTGAAACACGGGGGTTCCAAGGAGACATGGACAAGATTTCTGATGGGTATATTAATTAAGTTAGGTTGCATAAAGTGTTACAACGCAAATGGATTAAAATGTAGGCTTACACCAGCCTCCGTTAACTATGTCTATAGCCTTAGTTAAATTATTTAAAGGACCCAAGCCTCTCTGTATTTCCTCATTAAGGCGGCGGCACGCACCTAGCTAGAGAGTAGGCTCCGGTGAAGGAGTCAAAAAATTAGAGCAATAGCCAATATCGGTAAACGAGAAACATAAGTTGGTAATGGAACACAGTATAAGAATTTACCCGCCTGGGTAGCTAGTGGTCAAAACACCGGGACTTCATGATTTCCGACTTCCTCGGCGGATCGTGAAGCGGATTTTACAGGGTGCTCATAAAGTCACGCGAGTGAATATGGTGAAGTGTACACGCATATTCACTCGCGTGACTTTATGAACACACTATACGTTAAGCTGAAGGTTGATTGGGGGGAGGGCAAAAAGCTCGACCTTCGTTCGTCAGTGTGATCAATTCGGGCGGAAGAAAATACAAAGGTAAGCGGCGTAATAAGCGAGTCAAAACCATTACATTTCATTAAAATGGCTTTGGCACATCAAAAGCTCACCAAAACGAAGTCAGAGAGAGTTCCCAACAACGAAACAGATCAAAAGACGGAAATGAAAAAAAATTTACTATATATATATATATATCACACACACACACATATATATATATATATACACCTTTGGTTAGCTTCCGCCCGAATTGTTCATTCTGACGAAGGTCAAGCTTTTCAATCCACCTTAGACCTCAGTTTAACGTGGAATCCGAACCACGCCCCATCAGCAGCCCAGCTTCTTAACCACTAGGCCACCTAGGGTACCCATTTATCTACCAACCACTTTCTTTATTGTGTGGAAGGATGAACAGCTGGGTTTTGCTGCGCGCCGGGTCTCGAACCCGGGGCCGATGGATTCGTAGTCAGCGACGCTAACCACACCACCACCGAGGCGCCTATATATATATATATATATAATACCGGGTGTCCGAGAATTATCTGTACAATTTTTGGCTGTTATTAAAAGTCAACCATGAAGTGTAGAAATTCTAGTGTTGTCCCATTTTACAGAGAATCTAAGTTTTTTCTGATACCACGTTTTGACAAGTTTTTTAGAAATGTACGCGGGTGACAGACATTGATGATTTAAAAGCAAGAATCACAGCTGCTATTGAGCGAATTGATGTGGATATGCTGCAGCGTACATGGCAACATTTGGATTATCGATTGGATGTTTTGCGAATCACAAATGGTGCACATATCGAATGTTTGTAACAACGTTACTTTAATAAAAGAAACTTTTGAAAATACAGATTCTAAATAATCTTGTTTAAGAATTTTACGTGTGTTATCAAGAATTTTATTAAAAGATGAAATTGTACAGATAATGTTCGGACACACTGGAATTTCTAAAAAACTTGTCAAAACTTGGTATCAGAAAAAACTTAATGAGATTCTATGTAAAATGGGACAACACAGGAATTTCTACACTTCATGGTTGACTTTTAATAACAGCCAAAAATTGTACAGATAATTCTCGGACACCCTGTATATATATATATATATATATATATATCTATATATATATATATATATATTATATATATATATATATATATATAATTAAAAATTGTAATAAGGTTTGCCTTTGATGGGGGAGGATTTTGGCAGAAAAGATTTCTTACTTTCTTCAGGTTACAAGAAAGAAAAAATTATTCACACGTGTGTCTGATATTGAATTAGCTGCTTGGCAGTGATTCAAAGCAGTTGTGAGAGGCATCTTGGAAAATGCAAAGGCAAAGGACTATGAGGCACTAACGTCAAAGCTCCTGGATGACTACAAAAGTATGGGCTGCCGAATATCGCTAAAAATCCGCTTTACACTCTCATTTAGACTTTTACAGAGAATCCGGGTGCTTAGCGATAAACATGGATTCCATCAGGATATTTCTTTAATAGATCAACGGTATCAGGGCAAATGTTATTCGGGAACAGTGGAAGACTATTGCTGGTTTCTTCGTGAAAGTGAGATCGAATATAAAAGAAAATCGTATGCAATTTTTTTCCCTACAAAATAACATTCTCATTCCATTTTCACAGAAATTGTTCCATTTGTTACATGGAAATTTCGGTTGTAGATTTATTCCAGTAAAACATTTCTGTAATACAATTCAACTGTTTTAATTGTAACATCACATGATCTGACTGAAAATGTAGTTAGATGTGATAGAAAACTTTCAAGTACATTAATAAAATACAGGGTGTACATAAAGTCAGGATCTATTTTTGTGAAGCACTTAGAAATTATATGGAATTCAATCATAAAATGATAAAGTGGTAACATTTATTAAATAATTAAGAGTAGGATTCGACGTGACGCCCATCAGTATCCCTGCACAGCTCAAATCGTTCCGCAGCATTTCTAAACACATTCTGGAGCATTTGCGGGGTTATGTTATCTGCAGCAGTTCGTATACGTAAGTTTTCAAGACGTAATCTTCATCTGATAGACGTGCGATTTGATAAAGCCCCATGCAAAGAAACCTAAAGGGGTTAAATCTGGTCATCTCGCTGGCCAAGGTCTGTTGCTTCCGCGTCCGATCCAGCGATTTGGAAAACGTCCATTTAGATAATCCTGAACAATTTTGGCATAGTGACAAGGAGCACCATCATGTTGATAGACGACGGTACTAACAATCCTATCCTCAATCAGCTGAGGTTCAAGGAATTGCTGCAACATGTCCAGATAAATAAGCCCCGTAACTGTAGCTTCAGCAAAGAAAAAAGGACCATAAACCTTAGATTTTGTTAAACCTATCCAGACATTAACTTTAGGTGAGTCTCTTTCCCAATTTTGGACGAAATCATTCGGTCTTTCATCTGCCCAAATTCGACAGTTATGGCGATTTACTTTTCCACACGTATGGAAAGTGGCTTCATCACTAAAGAGAATGTTGTCCATTAAATTATCACTCCAGATTTGTTCTACGAGATCAGCACACACAGCACTTCGTCGAGGGAAATCTTCCTCATGTAAATCATGTAAAACCTGCAAATGATAGCTTTTCTTCTGCAAATTAACTTTCAGAATTTGTGCACAGATGACGTCGGGAGGCCGAGTCTGTGTGATGCAGCACGAACGGACGTACGTGGCTCCTCAGTGATAATTCCGCGTACTGCATTCACGGTAAGATCTGACATACACGGTCGTCCTGATCTTGCTTCATCATTTACAGATCCCGTTCGTTTAAATTTGTTCACCAATTTTCGTATTGTCTTGTCTATTGGCCCCGGCTTATGAAATCTCCTTCTAAACTTCTCTCTGATGTCATTGTATTTCTTTCCCTCGATTCGCCAAATTACTATTGCCACATGCTCTTCTGTATTCATTCTAAGGGCTTCTGAAAAGAAAAATAGAAAAAAATAATTATTTCACAAAAATAGATCCTGACTTTATGTACACCCTGTATATATATTTTTACACGAGACAATAAATTTTGTAAATCAGTGAATTATTTTTTCATTTGAAATACTAATTTAAAGTTTTAATATCAATAAAGTATAAATATTGTTGAAAGTCAAAGTTGCGCATGACATAATAGTTATATAAATGAAAACTAGGCAAAAGTAGTTTTATGTAGACTGTTACTCAATATATTTAGACGTGATAAAAAAATTCCGAGCACATCACTGCACTCAACATAGTCAAATTAACAAAGAAAGTTTATTCTTACTAAGATACAAAATCTTTGTTGACCAATGAATTATACAATGAAGCTTTCAGTTAGATCTCAGAGATAAAGGACGGTAAAGGAAAGATGAGAGACCCCATTTTAATAATTTCATATTTGCACGTACGTACAAATACTCAACTTAGCAAGATATCAAATTTTAAAAGATGGTAAAGCCAGAGGAAAAGGAGAACATCGTAACGTGTGTGTGTGTGTGTGTGTGTGTGTGTGTGTGTGTGTGTGTGTGTGTGTGTGTGTGTGTGTGTAAACCTTGGTTTGGCTTCCGCCTCAATTGTTCATTCAGACGAAGGTCAAGCTCGTTGCTTCACCTTAGACCTACAACTTAACGTGGAAACCGAACCACAAATTATCTGAATTATTCAGAATTATTCGATCTTACGACCTCCCAATCAGCAGCCCAGCGACTTAACCACTCGATTACCCAGGGTACCCATTTATCTGTCAATCAGTTTTTATTATGTGGAAGGATGAACAGCTATCAGTGAGGTGCATTATATATATATATAATATATATATAGGGTGGCGCAAAAGTCGTGCATCATAGGAATTTTCAGTGTTGATTATATTTTTCTTCTTTTAGGTAGGGGATGGCTGCGAAATTAACAATAGAGAGGGTGAGCTTGGTTTTAATGTATGGAATAGAAGGTACAACAAATCGATGAATCGGTACAGAATTTAAATTCTGTACCGATTCATCGATTTGTAATACCTGGTATTCCATGCATTAAAATCAAGCTCAACCTCTTGTCTATTGTTAATTTCGTAGTCATCCCCTACCTAAAAGGAAAAAAAATATATATATTATAATCAACACTGAAAATTCCTATGATGCGCGACTTTTGCGCCACCCTGTATATTAGGACGGAGTGAAAATGGTACTTTACAATGCCACACTGATATTTACGTATATTTTTTTCTAGTTTTTGCTGAGAAAAACTGAATATGATACAAATTGTGCCAGGTTTCTCTAACCGCTCCATTTTTGCACGAATACAAAGTTTAAAAAAAAAAAAAAAAAAAAAGTTCTCATCTAGCATACACAGAAATCAGCAATCAGTTTCATTAATGTCATTATGAAACCACAATTATAAATTTTTATAATATATTATTTTGCGTCATTCCCAGATTTAAGTATGCCTGCCAAGGTCGTACTGTATACTTGTACGCATCGTATCTTCTGACTCACAGGCACCACAGATCGCCTGACAGCCAGCCGCAGTAGTTGTTGGTGTTGGTGTTGGTTCCCCAGCTACATAATCCAGAGGTAAGAAGCTAGTGAGCATGCTATGAGAAAGGAGATTAAAAAAATATTCTATTACACTCGTTACCAATGTACATTTGACTGACCTGAGTAAACTCAGTAAATATGTTGTTTTTCCTTAAGCAATTAAAATTCACTGATATTTATTTAGTTTTTGTTCTTATTTTCAGTTATTAATTCACCTAAAGAAGAGCGGAGATGGAATCAGCATCCCCCACACCAGTCTCTCCACAACTGAAACAACATCCTTCTTCACATCACGCTAACATCCCATCTTGCAGCGACTCTACACCAACAGCTTTCCATGCAGCAGCATCTACGTTTTCAAGTTGCCCGGATGCTATTCAGCGAGGAAAAGATTTACGAGTGTGAGGCATTCTAAATAAGATTGTATGTTTGGAACTCCCGAGAAGTTGCCTCATAATCTTTTGCCAACTAATTTACGAGTGACTCGGTACTTTATCTCAAAGAAAGGAAAAATGCAGCTAACAAGCCAATCATCAGACAAATAACTCGGGAGCTACTAAAACTTTGCATCAATCTCCACAGTTCAGGAAAAAGCTGCGTTTCAAAAGGTAGCAAGATTCATGGTAATGATTGCGAAATAATTCACAGTGCGTGTCAGAGATATAAAAAAGTACCAAAAGAGGAATTAGTTTCTCCTTGATCAGAGGAGTGATCGTAAAATGTACATAGGTATTAGGTAGTGTAGATGTGCATGCCACACAAATTTTACGAGAGATATACAGGAGGAAGCACTCAGACCAAGTAAGGAAAACAATCAATCGTTCCACTGAAATTCAACCTTTGAGCTTAGTAGAAAATTCTTCAGATGAAGACAGTGTTGGTTTACGTCGACGTCGTCGGCCTAGGCAAGCTACGGCTTGGGACCGTAGCGCATCTATCCGGTATAGGTTAACCTGGATGATGTAGCCATAAGCACTGCCGCTAGTTAAGTGCCAACCAGTGATTATCTCACTAGCCGTATTGAGTCCGTTAGGCGAAACTGCGACAGTACCAAAGGTGGAAAATATAACCCTTGGTTTTCTATTGTTTATTTGTAAAATGGACATGGTATTAGATTAAAATAATTGTTTGAATATAAATAATTAACTGACAATTGTGATATATAATTAATTATGTTTACATACAATAAAATAATACAATATACATAAAATTAGTATTAATGTGGTTTACAATTGAATTATGAGGGTAACTAATTTAAAATGAATTTATAGCTATTCCGAAATTCAAGACGGTAAAATTAACATTTATCTTGAAACTAAAATAAGAGTATTCACTACACACTCCCCCACCAGAGAGGAAGTTCAAAGAGTTCCGAACGACACAGATTTCCCCGGGACCTTTTTGGTAGCTACATGTACCTCACTTAAGGTTGATTCCAAAAACGCAGGCTTAAGACGATCGATAGAAACCTTGTCGACCTTGGAACCGCGCTGGATGAGAAATGATTTGCGCGTACGTCGGAGAACTTCATAGGGCCCGTCATATGGACATTGGAGAGGCCGTTTTGGGACAAGTACACGAACGAAAACGTGGGTGCAAGATTGGAGGGCTGGGGAAACAAAGATGTTCTGTTGGCTAGTCAATCGAGGGGGAACAGGCTGAAGGGACTGCATGTGAGAGGAAAGTGTTTGAGCGAATTCCGTAGGATCACATGACTTATCCCCTGCAGTGAAGTAGCCACCTGGTAGCCGCAGTGTTGTTCCATAGACTAGTTCAGCCGCTGTAGTCTTCAGATCACTCTTAAATGCAGAGCGAATACCAAGCAACACGAGTGGAAGCTTATCCATCCAATGGGAGTCTTCGTGACACATAAGGGATGACTTCAGCTGGCGATGGAAGCGTTCGACGAGGCCGTTAGCTTGCGGATGATACGCACAGGTATGCGCATGTACTGTACCCAACAAGCTGGTAAACTTCTTCCAAAGCGAAGACTCAAATTGGCGACCTTGGTCAGTGATGACTTTTGTCGGCAATCCAAATCTTGATACCCATCCATGAAGAAAGGCTCTTGCAACAGTGTCCGCTTGGATATCAGGAAGTGGGATGGCTTCAGGCCATCTGGAAAAGCGGTCGAGACAGGTGAGCAGATAACGTTGGCCTTGAATCACTGGAAGAGGGCCAACAATGTCTACATGAATTACTTCAAATCGCTGGGATGGGGGCGGAAATGCGTCAAAGGGGGACCTGGTGTGCCTTTGGACTTTGGCACGCTGGCAGGCAAGGCACGTTTTGGTCCAATGTTTGACATCCTTCCGCATCGAGGGCCAAACAAAGCGAGAGGTAACCAGGTGTTGCGAAGCACGGATACCAGGATGGGAGGGCTTATGAAGATCCGTGAAGACTGCTTTTCTGTGACATGGAGGGACATAAGGGCGAATAGCAGCTGTTGATACGTCGCAATAGAGGGGCACAGACAATCCTGGCATACTCATTTTCTTGAGGGAAAGTGAGTGAGTGGAGTCTTCTCTGAGCAGGTCTTGTAGTTCCGTATCCTTATCTTGATCCTGTGCAATAGCATTCCACAGTGTAGAGCTGAAGGTAACAAGTAATCTCTATTCTTGAAAGTGCATCCGCTGGAGTGTTCAAGACACCTTTGATGTGGCGGATATCTGTTGTAAATTGCGAGATATAATCGAGTTGCCTGATGACTCTGGGAGAGTGGTTACAGCTGTTTTTATTGAAGACAGTGACCAAAGGTTTGTGGTCGGTAAAAACACAAAACTCTCGGCCTTCAAGGAAATGTTGAAAATACTTCACGTTTAAGTAAATAGCAAGAAGTTCACGTCCGAAAGCACTATAACGCGTTTGGGCTGGCTGCAGCTTTTTCGAGTAAAACGCGATGGGTGCTTGTTGACCGTTAATGGTTTGTTCCAACACCACCAATCGCAACATCTGATGCATCGACCGTCAGAGTTAGGGGGGCATCACTGATAGGAAATGACAGAGACAATGCACTATTGATAGCATTTTTGGCATTGTCGAACGCCAGTAAACTATCGCTACACCATACCAATTTCGTTACCTTGCGTTTGTGTGTGATCATAGCGTGTAGAGGAGCAAGAACACTGGCACAGTTTTTAATGAACTTGTGGTAATAATTTACCAAACCTAGAAACCGACGTAACTCACGCTGATTATTTGGCATAGGGTAATTTTTTATCACTTCACACTTGTCCTGAAGGGGGGTAATTCCGTGCTGCGAAATCGTGTGACCAAGAAATTCCAAGGTTGGCTGTGCAAACACACACTTAGATGCATTAATAGTAACACCGTATTGTTCTAAGCGTTGAAAGAGGAGTGAAAGATGTTCCTTATGTTCCTCTTCCGTTGAGCTGGCCACAAGCAAATCATCGATGTAGGCATAAACAAAGTCTAAGCCTCTGGTGACCTCATCTATAAACCTCTGAAAGGTTTGCGCAGCATTCCGTAGCCCGAACGGCATCTTCACAAATTCGAATAACCCAATGGTGTACAAACTGCAGTCTTGGGAATATCCGAAGGCTCTACGGGAATGTGGTGGAAAGCCTTAACGAGATCTATTTTACTGAAGATAGATTTGCCGTGGAGAAGAGAAGTAAGTCTTGGACATTTGGTACCGGATATCGGTCCGGGATGGTTGTCGAATTCAAAAACCGGTATCCCCATGGTCTCCAGTCTCCTGACTTCTTCTGGACCAGGTGTAGGGGAGAGGACCAACTGCTTTTGGAAGGTCTTATTATCCCAAGATCTATCATAAGCTGGAATTCCGATTTGGCAGCTTTCAGTTTGTCCGGGGCAAGACGTCTGGGTTTTGCAAACACAGGGGGACCTTTTGTTGTAATGTGATGGGTAACGGTGTGCTTAATGGTATCACCCATCTGCATCGGTTGAAGAATTCCTGGATATCGCTGGAAAAGGCACTGGTACATGGAATTAGGGGAACGAGGGAAAGTGCAGAGTTCGAGGCGTCCGGAAGGGCAACCTGTTTGGCAAGAACAGAAAGCAGTGTGGCCTGGTCGCATAAGTGTCGCTTGTCAAGATCCACCAGAAGTTTGAAATGCTGGAGGAAGTCAGCGCCGATTATGGGATGCTGCACTTGAGCACAGATGAAAATCCACTTGAAGGATCGGTGAAGGCCCAAGTTTAGTTCACGCGACTGAGTACCGTACGTGGGTATGCGTGAACCGTTAGCAGCGTATAGAGGCGGAGATTCCGAGTGCTTATGACCAGATTTTTGAGGGAATACACTGACTGACGCTCCGGTATCAACCAAGAATTGACACCAGAGTTCCTGTCCTTTTTGAATAACAGGTTGGCAGTGCGAGTACTAGACGCCATTAGGACTCGCTGCTGGGGTTTTCCGACGAAAAATTGCAAGGGGAGATGCACTTCCTAGCCTTCTTTCCAATTTAAAGTGTAGAAGCAGATCTTCCCGGAACTCGAACGTTGCCTCTTTGTAAATCTTGACCGAGAATGGCTTCTTTGCCGTTGATTTTGTAGCAGAGAACAAACGTGGTTGAGTTGTTGACTTAACTCTTCCACTTTCAACTCCAGTTCCGATTGTGTGTTCACGTTGTTGACCGGAGCTGTGTCAATCTCCACTACTTTGTCGGCAGTTCTGCTAGTTTATCAACTGGAGTAGCAGGATCCATAGTGGCCAAGACACGCTGAGCTGATGGAGGAAGTTTCTGCAAGAACAACTGTCTAAAGATGTCCTTATCGAAGGTTTGTGCGCGTTCGCCTAGAGCGCACTGCATAGCCCTCAGCATTTGAGTGGGCTTACGGTCTCCAAGCTCTTCTTTTGAGATTAACTGATGTAGTTTCTCACGCTCGGAGACAGTGGTGCGGCACAGGATGGCAGACTTTAGATCGTTGTATGGGTCCTCACTCGTGGAAGTAGACACGATGACGTCACGGACTTCAGAGATGATGCTCGCTGGTAGAGAGGACAAAACATGATCGTATTTCGTCCTGCTAGCGGTGATCCTTCCCAAGTTGAATTGTGATTCCACTTGGTGAACCAAATAAATGGATCGCCCGGCCAGAAGACGGGGAGCTTTACGCTCAAGTGGGAGATGGCACCAGCGTCGTCAGGCATCTTCTCCTATGCTTGCTGACGTACAAGCAAGACGACAAGTTACCAACGAAGGAGTGGAGATTGAGACGAGCGCAGGCACAGAGCGCACGGGCAGGGGTGAGGGGCAGAGGGCACGAGCGACATTACAGTCTGGTCCTAGTCGCTCGGGTGAAGGGGGTGATGGGCACGAACGACGTTACAGTCTGGTCCTAGTCGCTCGGGTGAAGGGGGTGATGGCACGAACGACGTTACAGTCTAGTCCTAGTCGTTCGGGTAAAAGGGGGGAATCCACTCCGGAGTCACCAATTGTTGGTTTACGTCGTCGTCGTCGGCCTAGGCAAGCTACGGCTTGGGACCGTAGCGCATCTATCCGGTATAGGTTAACCTGGATGATGTAGCCATAAGCACTGCCGCTAGTTAAGTGCCAACCAGTGATTATCTCACTAGCCGTATTGAGTCCGTTAGGCGAAACTGCGACAGTACCAAAGGTGGAAAATATAACCTTGGTTTTCTATTGTTTATTTGTAAAATGGACATGGTATTAGATTAAAATAATTTGTTTGAATATAATAATTAACTGACAATTGTGATATATAATTAATTATGTTTACATACATAAAATAATACATATACATAAAATTAATTATTAATGTGGTTTACAATTGAATTATGAGGGGTAACTAATTTAAAATGAATTTATAGCTATTCCGAAATTCAAGACGGTAAAATTAACATTTATCTTGAAACTAAAATAAGAGTATTCACTACAACAGTGACAATGGAAACTGAAGACACTAGTTTTGAAAATACTGGAATCCAAATGAGAATGTCTTTGCGCATGTTGCAATGCGGGCAGATAGATTTTGTGTATCAGATCGTGCTACTGTTGCTATTGCAACTTTGATAGACGTTGTTACGATCACCAAAGAAGATGACCATCTCGTAATAGACGAAGTAAAGTGCGGAGAGAGAGAGAAAGACTTCGAAAAACATTGAAAAATGCTAAAGTGAATCCTATTACTTCCATATACTTTGATGGTCGAAAGGTTCAGACTTTAAGTAAAGCGAAAGTCAATGATATACAGGGGTTAGACAAAATAATATGAACCCCGCCGATTTCACCGTTATCTTTACGGACTGCTCAGACACAAAGTAAACGGTCAAATGACTGGCAAACCTATTTAAATGCGTAACAGAGAGTGTATACGTCATGTTATCCCTCACGTTGTTTTTACAGATCTGAGTGAATTATGAATTAGCAGTTATGAAAGACCTGTCAGACTTCCAAAGAGGGCAAATTGTCGGAGCGCGGATGGCTGGTGCATCGTGACGAAACCGCTCAGATGTTCAATGTATCCAGAGGACTGTCTCTATGGTCATGTCTGCATACCAAACCATGGAAAGACAAGCACCGACAATGCAATAGTGGACGCAAGAAGAAGCTGTGTGATCGAGACCGCCGGGTGCTAAAGCGCATTGTGACAAGAACCATAAGACCACAGCTCCAAAGTGACTGCAGAGCTTAACCAGCATCTTGCAAGCCTGGTATCGACCAGCACTGTATGTCGCGAGCTCCATGGAGCTGGGACCATGGGAGGGCTGCAATTGCCAAACCCTTCCTTTCGCACATCAACATTGAGCGGCGCAGAAAATGGTGTAATGACCATAAGAATTGGTCAATGGACCGATGGAAGAATGTATCTACTCCGACGAATCCTCCTTTACGCTATTTCCATGTTCCGGTCGAGTTTACGTCTGGAGACAGCCTAAAGATGCTTATGACCCCGACTGCCTGACCCCAACCGTTAAGCATGGAGGCGGATCTGTGATGGTTTGGGCAGCAATATCGTGGAATACTCTTGGCCCAGCTGTAGTACTGCATGGTAGGGTTAACGCCCATGTCTATCTGTCAATATTGGCTAACCAGGTCCATCCCATGGTCTAAACGCTGTTTCCCAATGGCGGCGCCGTCTTCCAGGATGATAATGCACCAATCCACACCGCTGGGTCGTTAAAAACTGGTTTGAAGAGCATTAGTGAAGTAGAACGCTTGGATTGGCCTCCACAATCCCCGATCTTAACATTATCGAGCATCTGTGGTGTCAGTTGGAGCAGCAGTCAAAATCCGATTCCCACCGCCGGCGTCTTTGGAGGAACTGGAGGAGGGTTTGCTCGAAGAATGGTTCAGGATTCTCTAGCCACTGTCCAAAAGCTGTATGAATCAATTCCCCGACGCATTGCAGCTGTTATTGCCGCTAAAGGAGGACCAACTCCATATTAAGATTAAAACCGCCATTTATCAGGTGTTCATATATTTTGTCTAACCCCTGTATATGGTACAGTGAAAAGAAGAGTGAAGAACACTATGTAATGATTGCTGAACCAGGTGGAGAATATATTACCCAGCATCGAGTAAGGCTGCAGACATAGCAAATTCAGTATTGTTAGTTATTAAAGAGAGACATCTACAAAATGATATAGTTGTAATAGGCTGTGATAGCACAAATACCAACACTAGTTATAAAGGAGCTGTGATTCATGTTACGGAGAAAGCACTTGGTAGGTCACTTCAATGGTTCATTTGTACGCTTCAATACAAATGAATTACCTCCAAGACATTTTTGAAACATTGAATGGTACAACATCTGGGGCAAGTACCTTTGTTG